>JACDJE010000071.1:651244-801430 GCA_016647715.1 Pavo muticus
AGGTTTAATTATATCCAGGTGCCTTTGGTTACGTCACTTACTTGCAGAAGGATCTCGAGTCAGTAGTGAGTTCAGCTGTGAATGGTACCAAGTATGGTACGTGCTGAAGGTTAAGGAAAGTAACATGTAGAAATAAGGAAAAGCTGGCACTTGTCAGAGGTAGTGATTTGCAGCTTTTGAAAGTGATCCAACTCGTTATATTTGTCAAAAATTGGACATCGAATAGTTTTAGAGGGTTTTGCTTTTTCCTGTCAAAATGTTTGATTTTCAAAACTCTTGTTTCCTCTGGTTTTGTTGGTGGTGGTTTTTAGAATCGAATGGGCATTTCCTGAAGCTCTTTGTTCTGCTGTTGTTAATTACCAATCCCAAGAAAACAGGCGACATCAAGGGATTCTGTTCAGTATCTGCTTAAGGAAGTGACTGTGTGAACGCACAGCAGCCTTATGCTGATTTCACATTCTTTAAAGCGTGAGAGCTCAGTTATATTTCCAAAAGTGTTTTTAAAACAAAGGTTCTTTGTGTTCCGATCTTGTAATGATTTTGCAGTGAGTACACAGCTGGGGAGCAGCTCAGCACATGGCAAATGGGATTGTGAAAAGGAGGGATATTTTATTGTTCGATCTGCAAAGCAGCAGAAATACAGCTACACGTACCAAAAGAGCACGCTGTTGCTGCTGCTGCTACCACTGGTAGCTCTGCACTGAGCAAAGCAGCTCTGCAGGCTGCGTTGTGCTGCAGTGCCCAGGGAAGCTAAGCTCTTGTGTGAGGAAATGAAACGGGCAGTGGGCGAGCAGCAGGACGGGGGGAAGCAGGGCAGATCCCGATCCACCTGCGCACACTGCGTCTGCTCTCCCATGCACTTCTCAGTCCTCACCTGTTTGGTTCGAAGGAACTGTTGCAGTGTTTTGCATTATGTATTGTTCCCCTGACAGAGGGCAACCAGGATCAGGTTTGCTTTTGAGGCTGTATGGGTTCATCTCACTTAAAGATCAGGAGAACAGATTCAGGATACACAAAGGTGTGCAGCCATAGTAGTTAGAGTTCCTGCCTCTCCCATGTCCTCTCGCACACAAAAGAACAGTTATTCAGGTATAGTAAAAATTGCAGCTGTTTGTATGCTATTGATAACGCTCCCTTTTGTTGCACAGGAAGGAAAAGCTGCCTTCATAGAGTTGTATGGAAAAAGATGATAGAGGCATTTGATGTACTGAATGCCTCATTTTTCCATATCCATGGGATATTTTGAACCTTTGCACTACATACAGAAAGCGTGTTGAGGTACTGACTTGCTACAGTCAAATTCATGGCTTTAATTATAGCTCAGCTCTCACACAACTACTTTATGGCTTCTGGACTCTGACAGGCGCTCATCCATGCTATCAGGTTTGGCACAAGTGACCAGGCTCAGCACTTTTCACCTTGAATGTCCCAAGAGCATGTAAAAACTGGAGGGAAACCCAACAGCCCTCAGCCTTCTGTCTTTAGTCTGCGCCTCGCTCCAACCTGCAGATGAAGAAATGCATTTCTAACAAACTAGAGCAACAGGGCACAGGGCGAGCAGCGACGTTATGAGCCATGCGTTCCCGCAGCCCTGTCCCCATTGGAAGCTGGTGCCAGGTGCCACCTTCCATGAGAGAGCAGGGAGGACTGGTATGGCTGCAAGACTGATTTTTTTCTCTTCTCAGACTTCCCAGGACTATTCCTACCTGTCTTCCTCTCTTACGGAGGTGCATGGACTTGTTTTGCCTTCTGATATACCTCTAAATCTGAAAACAGCAAGCAATGGGATTGTAGCACGCGTAGGGTTCCTGTTTTGTTGTTGTTGCTTTGTTGTTTTGTTTTTGCTGAGCTCTCCATGAGCTCACACAGGGTTTCCACTGTGGTTCAGCAGCACGCAGAGATTTGTGTGGAGGTTCCAGCACACAGCAGCCCTAAACTCAAATCCTTCTGCTAGGCTAAGCTACACTGCAGTCTGCAGATTTTGCAACGTTTCTGGGTTACTGTATCATCTCCGTATGTATTCCAAAATAAAATTCGGTTGTTTCCCTTTCCCTTGTTCTCTTCCCAAGGAAAAATGGGTTAAGGATAAGGCCTAATCCTCTGCTTGAAGTCAGGGAGAACAGAAAGGGGGACTTCATTGTATAAGCACAGCTGACAAATCTGCATGTGAATGTGGTTTTATTCAGTGTGGGTGTTGTTTTTTTCTAGCTTCCTTACGTTGTTTAATGATGGTGAATGTCCCATAACCTCGGGGGTTTTCCATTTTGGCGTTAAAAGGAACTTCTTTGCAGATATTTCTGCTTTTATGAAGTAGTGGTGTTTTACAGACGTGGCCATTGTAAATCCCAGCTGGTACCTAGGATTATTCTCTTTCTACACATATTTGTAGTTCTTCTCTGTGCAGTAAATGTGCATTTACGTACATGTAAAGATAGGCATTCTTAAATTGTTCGTGGTGCACCGTGCAAGCTAAGTAGTTTCCAAGCAGGCATCTGTATGGCCTCCCCTGAGGAGTTCCCAGTAACACCCAGCTCCGTTGTTTAATTGGGTCAGAATTAATTTTGGTGGTGAAAACTATCGTATAAAAGCAACTTGCTGTAGGAAAAGCAGTAATAAAACACTAATCATTGGTTTTTTACGTCAGGAGACAGAGTAGATTCAACTAAAATTATTAAAGATGCATCTTTATAACAATGCTGTTCAGTCTCCACTGGGAATTGGTTCGTGTACTCCCTGGGTGACTTAACAGCCTGTGGAGCACACGGGCTCTTTGAACAGCATTAATAGCCGCTCTGGTAATGGCCGTATTACAGCACTCCTACTGCTCCCCTCTGACTCCCTTTGCTGCCTGAAGGTTACAATGGATGTGGTCTCTGTGTAAGTGGAGACAAAAGTAAATTGACTGCATTATGTCTGTGCACTGTCAGGCAGTTCGACTGTAGGACATCCTGCTCATCTTATACAGGAGTCCTTCTACACCGGGCTCCACACTTCAGTTATCCAGGGACGCCCTTAGTTGTGCTGCATTGAAAGGCATGAATGTAAGTGCTGAATGTGGGACTGTAAGAAGCCCACTGAAAGTAGCTGTGATTTCCACAAGTTGACTGAAGTTCCTATTTAAAGCAAGCAACCACAAGATGATAAGACTGTGCTGATATCTGCCGGGCACGAGGGATTCGTGTTTTATAGCTGGAAACGGGATTGCTAAAGATTGATGTATTTCATTGCAGATGTGACGAGTACGTCACACAGCTGGATGAAATGCAGCGGCAGCTCGCGGCAGCTGAAGATGAGAAGAAGACTCTGAACTCCTTGCTTCGGATGGCGATCCAGCAGAAACTGGCACTGACCCAGCGCCTGGAGCACCTGGAGCTGGACCATGAGCAGTCCAAAAGGGTGCGCACAAAATCTGCTTCCAAAGCCAAGAGCAGTAACCCTACTGTAAGTCATATTCGCTCTTGTGGAGACAGGCCTGAAGGATCTGTCCTTAATAACCAGGTGTTTTGTAGCGAAAAGTATAAAATCTATTGTGACTAGGAGAGGTGTGTAGAAAACCCATGTTATGCATCCTATTTTATGCTGTAATTGTCAGCGTAAATCCCCACTATCTAACGTCGCGGTGAGTTGACTTGTACTAGTGAGCTGTTAAACCAGGTAATACAAGCTGTATTATGGTGGTCTTAACTGTAACTAATTGATAAGTACGGGGATGGTATTAACAAGTTAATAGTGGAAAGGAAGTAGCTTTTTCCACGATTAACATGTGTGGGTTTTGCTGTTTATGGTAAGTGTTAAGAGTACACCTGATACGTTCTATCTGGTGTTACTAACTGTAGTTTGTATAGCACAAATGTGATCCTTTCTCCAGGGTTGCAGCGTACTTTAATAAATGCTTTCACAGACAGAAACGAACAGAAGACCTCCCTTGCTGCTGTGGCTAGAAGTGGTGAAAAGCGAGTGTTCAGATTAGAGTTATGTCTTGAAAATAGAGAACCTTTTGAAAATGGAACCAAAATTAAATAATTTGCCTGTTGTGGCAGATATTAAGAACCTGCAGTTATGTCACCACTTACCAATGTCCTAAAGCTTTTATAGGCCATAAAAGCTAGGAAAAACATGGTAGGATACGTTATTTACACTCTGCTTCCCTCACTTCAGAGGGTTAACCAGAAGAAACTTGCACATTTATATGAAAAATATGCAATATTTACCCCCATCTGGTATAAAAGCTAGAAGTTTGAGATTTGGGATCCTACCCAGTGGGCAATTCCACTGGAAGAAGTTGTGCTCTGGAAAAGTACCGTGTCCTGAAAGGATCTCCGTGGTGTCCTGTTGCTCCTTGCAGCGTAACACTTAGGAAGGAATCTGTTTGATCTATTACTGTGGCCACACGACGTATCTGTGTAGAATTAATGTGACTATGGTCTAGTATTGTTTTCCTCAGCTTTCAGTATTAATCCAAACAGGATAATGCTTCAGAGCTCTGATCATTTTTTAAATACACAAACGATGTTGCATTCCTTATGCAAGAACATGTTCCACAGGGCTCTACATTATAGGCACAGGAAATTGAAGCAGATCACCCACTAGTAAATATTTATGAAGTAGCTTAGTATACATATTAATCTTTAAAGGCAAACAAACCTTTCTCTGCTTTTGAACTTCTAAGAGGCCTTTTTAGCCACTTAATTTAAAGACGGTTGAAAATACAGAAGTGTACTTCAGAACTGGTGCCTACATGGAAGATCAAGATCGAAAAAGTTGTTTCTAAGGCAGTGGAAAATCTGTGGAGCACAATAAGGCACACTTGTTTTTCCTTCAAACCGGTTTTCAAGTGCCTAGCCTCAAACTTTACTTTAATGTAAAGCCCTGTTCATTTTGTACTCTTTCAAACGATTTTGTATGCCTATAGTGGTACTTAAAGCAAGGCGAGACCACACAGCTGTCTGCTCGGCAGTCCTGTTTTATAAAGCCATTCTGATATTCCCGCTGTGGCACCGCCTCATCTCACTGCCATTTCTTATAGATGGTCAGCAGCTTGCTTCCTCTGCATTGCCGCTCTGCCTATAAGTAGTCAGGAGATATCCCAGTACTAATAGAAGGTAATAAGGAGCAAGGCTCGTTTTCCCAGCGCGGGGAAACCACTTGGGATTTTGGCTTCCCAGGTATTAAAAGGAAAAGAATAAAAGTCCCATACGAGGAGACTTCAAACCAATGGAACTGTGGAAAACTTGCTATGAAGCCGAGAAACACGAGGATGCCACAGTCAAATGCCAGAATTGCATTTCCCAGTATTGAGAGCTGGGGAAGATCCCAGGTTCATTAGTTCTGATACGCTGCTCAAACAGCACTGCTCGAGAAGTGGGCGCAAATCGCAGTTCTGGCCTTAGAAAACAGGCCCTGTGCACCTGATGTTACTTTTGTTAGAAAACACTGAGTTCTCCTGGATGTGAGCTTTAACAGTGCTACGTAGCAGGTTTGATATTTTAGAAGCAAGGCATCTTTTAACAATTGTCAATCCTGCTTTTCTCTTCTTTGCTGCACAATCTTCCAAAAGGCCTTTAATCTCCTCATTCCTGCATTAAGTGTAATTTAAAAACACGTGGTGAAGCAGGCATTGGCGTGCTAAGCTCCTCTGCTCCAGCAGAAACAGTTAGAAGTTAGCTTCCACCGCAGCAGGGAGCTGCAATACATTTTTCACTGCGTCCGTGTCTCTGATTGCAGTATTTTCACAAAACACTGATGGCAGAAAAATAAATTTGAGAAACTAATGGAGTTAATTGCTAGGTTTTTTTAAATTAACTGCAGCTTTATAGAAAGATTTCAGTGTTATCGGGTGGTGACTATTACTAGTGGTCTTAGCTCACGCTTTTCAGTTCCAAGCATGACCAATTTTGCTATCAGCACAGCAGTCCTAGTAATCATTTCTGCCTTCTTTCATTTCTGTGGATCTGTAAATGAAAAGCCAAACCTCACTGCTATTTGAGCTTGTAGAAGTCACGGTTAAACTTCTTCTAGCATCTATTATAATTTAAAAAAGAAATGAGCCATGGTGGTAAAGGTGACTCGATCTGCTGTTTATATTTTTAGATCATGATTATATTTAAGATTGAGGCTTGTAATTCCTGATTAACCATTTCTTAAAATGTATGTTTGCTGTAAGTCTTTCATATCACTTCCAATGGGTTGGGCTAAAGCATGGCAGATTTCTTCAGCCATCACCTACCTCTGCAAGCAGGCTCTTGTGAACGATGCTCTCTGCGTTGGCCTGCATGACACACTGACCTGCATGCTTCTGGAAAGTGTTTCTTGCACATTTATTGCTGTTAACTTGTGCTCGAACAGCAAAGCTTTATTCAGTACTTGTAAGAAACTTTCTTTCTGCAAAGCTATTGCTTCCAGGCTAAACTCTTAAAGCACTGTTTCATCGGCTTGGGAAGCATCTTTGAGCTGAATTCGCTGCTTCAACCCCAGCAAGCTAACAGACTCCCTCAACAACTAACCTGCTATGGAGCTTTTGCAGCACGTTATATTAAAAGTTGTCAGTTCTGTGAGAAATAAACACTGATTTTTTTTCTAATGCTATTTTATTTGTTTTCCATTTTTCAGCTGTAGAATAGTCCATGGAGAAGGCCTTTCCAACAGTGCAACAGCTTTTCTTAGCCTCTTTCCTTACGGTTAGAAGTGGTAGCCCATTGCACAAAGAATGCAAACCACTGCCCCGATCCTAACTTTTGAAAACCCCTTTCCCTGTGTACTACCTGAAACTTCCCTTTTATGTCTCAAGCTATAAAACAAACAAGCTTTACCTGTAAGTGCTGCTGCAGTAAGAAAACTTACAAGTGCTGAAGAAACCTACTTCAAATGTAACGATCACCACGTTAGTTCATGATCTCCTAGAAATGTTTGGATGGGGGAATTTCTTATTTCATTGCAGACGCTCCTTGCTCATCTGGTCGTCAAACCTGTGCACTTTGGATATTTTGATATTGTTCTGTAGCTCCTTTAATTCCTTACGTAGAAGAGTTTATATAAATGCAGTGGTTTGCGCTCACAGTTCCTCTCCAACTTCGACTTCTGATGGTTGATTTCCACATCAGCATGTGGCAGAGATTTTTTTTGGCTCTAGATGTGTTTAGAAAAGAGTTTCAACACAAAACAGGAGCTCTGCTAAACTATATGTGTGCTGTGCTTCAGCAGCTTTTTATTATTATGAGATGTTAAGCTTTATATGTTTAAATTACTGATTTTTTTTTAACTGCCATATTCATTAAGAAATCCAGGGTATTCAAATTCTGGGGTTTTTTTCATATTGTATTATTATTCTTAGGAATAGTTCAATGTAACAAGAAGAAAACTTGACTTTGCTCTGGTTAAAACAGTAACAGGCACTTGAAAAATATAAAAGAAGTAGTGTTACCTATAAATTCCAGAATTCCTGGGTTTTAGGAAGTTGAAGTATTATTGATTAACAGAATTTTATACAACTGTACCAGTTAAATTCCAAATTGGAATTGTTTTGTTACTTTTTCATTTGTATCGTGCCAAATTGTGGTACATTTAGAAAGCAAAATCCTAAAGTTGTCAGTGATAGGGTGTTATCTATCAGCGCCTTCTGTCATTAACTATTGCCAGTAGTGCCTTTAATCATTCGAAGGGAGAATCTCAGAATAGCTTCGTCTGTACGAGAAGAAACGGGGTGGCTGTTTGGAATTTAGGGACGACGTGGAGCAATAAGGGCAAAGTGAGCTCCCCTTTCGCACGTTTGTGATGGGCAGCTGACTGTCCTGGAGAGGATAGATTCAAGGAATTGTAAGAAATTCTGTTAGTCAATGATATTTCATCGTGCAAATCCTTACAAATTCAGGGGAATAGAGGGAAGAGAACAAAACAGAACCGAAACAAACCCGAACACGCTTTGGGAACCAAAAGGACTCGTAGCGAACAAAGGAGCAAGACGTGTGAACACATTTGTGTAACAGTACGGAGAGCTTGTCGGGAACGTTACGTTAGCTTCGTATGGTGGTGGATGCCGTTAGCCGTAGTATTGTTTGCAAATGTGAACAACGGAACATTAATATCTCCTCTTGCATGTTATATCTAATCCTTGTAACTCCAGGAAACAGAAACGGGAGTGCCTCACCAAGCTGTACCTGCCTCTCGGGTGCTGTTTGTTGAGGCTGACGCGAACGATTAAATTGGTACTTGCTGGGGGGAATTCCCCCCCTCCAAAAACAGTACAAATTGAAATCATGTTGACAGTGGGGCAGAGCTTTCTGTTTGCTGGAGAAAAAAGAGCAACATTATTATTCCTAGATGTGGGGACTTATATTTCCATCTTCTGTTACAGTATTGATTCATAAGAAATATTGTTGCATTTAAAATTACTACATTTGTATGTGGGTATTTATTTGAAATGATGTCGAAGTACTGTATTATGTTCTATGTGCATTACCTTTTAGTGGTGGATTGGTCTCCATTTAATGTCCTATGCATGTATTCTTGCCAAGTAACCTTTACCCAGATCTGAAAAAAGCGGTTGTTAAAGAGACAAATGTGGGAACTGATTCTTAAAAGTATAATCGTGTGTTAATTGGATAACCTTAGGAGGCATAGAGGGGAAAATGTTACTTCCAAATTAATACAAAAAGTGTTGATGTAGGAAAGCAATCTGCCTGCGTAAAGGTAGTCACATTGGCAGTATCAATAAAAGAGAAAAGGAATCACGTTTTCACTCGTGCTTTTTGCTTTCTTGTATTCTTAAGAAGGCACCGTACGAATCTGTCAGCTTTCCTCCGCTATTTCCACAGTGGGACTAAATGAATTCACCTATCTGAGAGAAACGGAGAACTTACAGCTGAGTTTGCTGCGAGACTGCAGAATTAATTCTTTGTGCTGGTCTCTGAGGGTCTGCATCAGAAGCTGCATCCTCAGTGCAGCTCCACCGCTGCTCCCAGGAGTGGTTCTGAGGGAGACGGGCTGAATCTGTTCCACTGATAGCGGGCAGCAGCAGAGGAAAGGGCTCACCTATGTTTGTCACCAGTGTGGGAGGGGCAGGGCCGATGCTGGTGGTGGCTCCTGGTCCTGAGATGACACGTTCATTGCTCTGTGCGCTTCAAAACATAATCAGAAAATGTTTACCCGGTAGAATTACCCAACAAACCCACAAACAAAAAAAACTGGTAGGAGTGTTTGAAGTCTGAGAGCATGGCTAAGGTTTGCTGCGCCTATAGAAGGATTTCCCTGGAGCAATTAACTGATACTGACACGCAGGAATAGTAAGTATGGTTCCACGCTATTTAACTCTCACTTCCCTAGGTGGGGTTCTTACAACTATTCTACTGACTGTTTGTATAGCTGGTAGCAATCAGGTTTATTACACCAGCTAATGATCAGGACGTATAACTCGAGAGCGGCACAGTTTCTACCAAAGCCTCAAAAAGCTTGCTGAGTTGTGTGCTCCACTAGCAGGGCACATCTGCTGGGACGTGTGGCCTCCTTGTGTAGTTTTGCTTTTGCTATAGTGGGAGCTGCATCTGCAGTCTGATTTGAGGGAGAAACATAGATGTGTGTGCATGCAGTGACAGAAGAACAAGAAGAGACCTGTTTGAGTACTGAGGCAGCGAAATTAAAAATGCTTTCATAGGAAAATAAAACAATGGAAGCAGAATATTCAGCTTAAAAGCTATAAATTATAGCAGCAATTTCTTTGGCTGTTTTCTGTGTAGAAAAAATTCAGTGCCTGCAGGGGGATGTTGCTGATGCTGAGTTGGGAGGGTGGGTCACCAGCGACATTCCAGAGTACAGATGTTGCTGTATTTAGTTTGGGGGAAAGGAATCTGCCAGCTCTAATGTAACGCCCTTGCTTGCCATGGATTCAGTAACTCGGTAGGATCCTTGTTTCTAGGCTAGAAAAAAGCTACAAACCTGTCAGAGGAGGAGCAGGGCAGGTTTTCAGAACCACTTAGATGCCTACAGATAAAGAGAAGCAAGCCTGCAAGCCGCCACGTTCCTCGTTTGTGGGATGAGGGCAAGGCAAACTGACGTACGTGCTTCTGGAGGCCCCTTTGGATACTGGTAAAATTGAGTTGCAAACGTTTGCAGAAGTTACATTTAAAAAAATATATTTACATTCTTGTGTTTGTAAAGGCTGATGATACAGACTGATGTTCAACGCCAGGTAAAGGCGCTTTTGCAGCCCAAGTACCTACTGGAAACAACAGAAACCTGTAAAGGTCTGTTCTGTGAGCTTGAAAACAAGCAAAGCAGCTAATAAATCTGGTAAACTTGAGTTCTGTATTGAGCAAGTAAACGTTCCTTAGACGTTGTTGGAAAAACACTCACGTACAAACTACTCCAAAGATGATTTCATCTTACTCCTTTCACTTTCCCAAGAGTGTTGCAGTCCTTTCAGTGCAGGACGTGGAGTGCTGCTTCTCAGTGCAAAGGCAGAGTTCCACAAAAAGGAGTTTCCGCAGCTGCAGAGGGGGCTTATTTTCCCCCAGGTGCTACACATGGGATCTCCAGGGTAATCTGAGACCTGGTTTATACACGGAACCTGCATCACCGCACCACATCCACCCCTGAGATGTTGGGACGTGCGTCTTGTAAGTCATCGGATCTGACAGCTGTCAAGTGAAGCGGCCGTAAGAAGTCAGAACTTAGATATTATAGGTGCAGTTAAAAAGGACTAAGGAAGAAAAAGATTCCGGGTCTGGTTATAGATATTAAAATAGACAACTTCTGATGTAAAGCCAACACCAAGCTGGAGCAGTGTAATTCTGATTGTGCTGGAGAAAACCTGATAATTTAGAGTACTTAAAACTTTATATATGTATTCAATGAGAGTTTTATATATACTTGCATTGAATGAATGCATGATCATAATTTCTAGTGAGGAGACTGTTCCTGACTAAGACAGTTTGTTTCCTTTCTCCAAATTACATTGAGTAAGCAGGCAGCTTCTACTAATCTCAGATGTGACTGGTCCTTTCTCTGTATGGCTTCTACCCTTGCACTCAAATTAGTGCAGCTCAAGGCTTTACCAAGGGATAAAGGGTATCTGATGCAGAAGTAGAACGTTAGCTTCGTGTTGCGTCCAAATGAACAATGAGTCTTTATTCATAGCATCACAGAACGGCTTGGGTTGGAGGGTGCCTTAAAGCCCATCCAGTTCCAACTGAGACACCAGGTAGCAATCGCGCTCCCTTCAGAAGACAGAAGTCTCTCTCAGGGAGAAGACTGATGAGCCCATGGCTTCAGGAGGAGGTTTTTAAATACCTAAACAATAGCCTGAGCTTGTGCTGTATTAGATGGGAAAAGAATTCATTTATTTTAGCTGGTGTTTGTGTGGTTATTTAGTAATGGCTCTCAATAATCAGGTTTTGTAAAGGCAAATTCCTTGTGGTTTTGTCTCTCTCCATAGAGACAGAATTCCTAGCTATCAGCTATCTCCAGCCTATGCATGCTTTTCATGCTTAGGGAAACTTCTTAATTAGTGCAAATAAATACTTGAATCAAACAGCAGAGAGTTCAGGCGTGACTGAAACAGCCAGAGCCAAGGAACCTGGTGGCAATGAAGGTCACCTGCATGGCCTCAGCTGCTGCTGGTTCACTTAGCACTGCTGGCACAGCCCGGCATGCCGGAGGTTTGCCATGCTTCAGACCTGCTGGCAAAAAGTTGGGAGTTACTCTTTCTAAATGCTTTAATCTGTAAAACCAGTCAGGGGAACTGGGCAGGTTCCTCATGGTGTGCAGTTCTGTCAGCATGTCTGACTGTACGGTGGTGCAGGAGGAGGAAGCAGCTGCCAGGTGAGCAGGAGGTGAAGCGGGCAGTAAGGGCCAGGCTGGACGAAAGCTGTTTCAGCCCGAGCTCCCTGTCTGTCTTTCATCTGTTCTCCCTGACCAGGTCGTTGGCCTTCAGGTCTGACATGCTCGACCTCTTCCTAGAGGCAGCCGATGGGGCTACATGCCTGAACTTGCCTCACCAGCTGGGCTTTAGAGTTTGGGGTTTTCTTAAGTTCCTGTTGTAGAACAATACTGGAAGAGAGAAAAGGTTTGCGTCTTTGATTTTCTACCTCTTTTCTTTGGTGCTACGTGGATGAAGCCCGAGTATATTTTCTTTTCCAAAATGCCTTTCATTGACTCAGTGAAATACACAGTTAAGATCTCAGTGATGTTTACAACCCCCCATTGTTATCAGCACCCCACTGCAATACTACAATTTGAGCCCAGAGAACGGCTGAGCGCTGAAGATGGATGTTCATGTTCTGTGTTTCTAATCCAGCCTCAGAAGCTGTTTGGGTAGTGGAAATGATAAGAACACAGACTTCTTTTCTTCTGTTTCTTTTTATCACTTTTAAAGTCATTATTGTCACGATCTTTTCTGATTCCATTTCTGAGGTGAGTTCAACTCTTCATTTTAACCTAAAGGACTGTTTCCTGAGGAGCAGTGACTTGTCACTCGTGCTGCTTCTTCATGTCTGTGGGGATCAAAACTCTTGTGAGAAGACCTGACAGAGCATTGCCCAGCAAAGGAACAATGAATATTTCTTCTTACATCTCTGCAGCATCTGTAGGAGCCCCCCCCAATTCCTCTGAAGGCAGCTTCCACCTGTGTTGTTGCACAGGAGATGCTGCTTTCACAGAGGCATAAGAACAGCAGCAAAAGCAGCCACTGGTCCTATCCCAAATACCTCTTTGTGGGCTAACTAAGAGTATTTGTAGGGGTGAGGAGAAGGAGAAGGAGGTATGCAAGGATACGAAGGAAGCAGCTAGGAAAAAATGGCAGCGATGGATGAGGTTGGACTGTTTGAGCAACTTGGAGCAGCTGGAGCTGCTGTGGGCAGGGATTTTTGGCATAAAGCCTAGGATCAGCTCAATTCCAAAAAAGCAGCTGGCAAATTAGTGCAGTCTGGTAGTACAGACCGCATAGTGTGCACTTCTCTGTCTTAAAGGGATCGGCTCATGCCATTATTAGCCATTGGGATAGGAAAAGGCACATGAGATTACAGAAGGAAGGAACAGTGTAAGATGAGAAGGGGCAGGAAAGGAGTATATCGGTGTGTGTAAATTCAGAATATTTCATGCAAGTTTCCTAGGATGCAGCAGTCGTCTTCAACTGAAGTTCATAGATTTTCTATTGTAGCATATCAAGGTACTTCTAATTAATATCTGAGTCAAATTAAATACAGGTATGCTTATCCAAATGTAAGTATCAAGTTTAAGCAGATAAATTTGACTAGTCCCAGGTCAGGTTGCTTTCGAACATGGTTTAAACTTCATTTGTTCCTGTAGTGTTGTATTAAGAGAGCTAAGTTTGCTTGAAGACCTCTCCTACGTACCTGACCCAAAATACAACTATTCTGGTGTGCAGTAGTTTGTACTGGAACAGTCTGAACCAGTCTAAAACTGGTTTCAGTACGGTGAAGAAGTCAGCTTCAAGACTAGCAGGAAGGAGTGTGAGTCCCTGCTCGGGGACACCTGCTGACCCAGGCCGGGCAGCAGTGCTGGCTCCTTGCCTGTTGCTAACTGGTTTTATTGTTTCATTCTCAGTAGCATACCAAGGTATACATTTGGACAGATGACTTCAGATTTGTACTGGTGGACCAGTTCATGCAGAATTTTGGAGGATCTGGCCAATATGAAGTTGCCTATTAAATCATATTCTCTACCAAGCCTGGCCACCAATGAAGGTTTATCTGTTTTTCTTCTACGTGGCATTGGTGCTATAAGTACCACATTTCCAGTCCAGCCCCCTCGTGCTTAATTAAAGAACTGCTTAAATGCCTGGAATGTCTCCATAATCTCAGCTCTGTGAAATACCACTGCCTGTGGTCTAAGAGGAGGGGCAGAGGGACCAAGTATGGAAGATAAATCTCCTTCCCATCTTTCTAGAATTCTCTTCCACATACTGGGATAGAGTAAAAGCAGCAACAACAAAAAACCCATAGAAGTCCAAGTGCCAGTGCTTAAATGTAGTGCCAGTGTCTGGTTTTGAGGTCTTGGCTGCAGATCATTGCAGTGTTTCAAAAGGAAAACCTTGAGTAAGTTCGCTGCAGCTTGCTGGGAAAGGACTGGATGTCCTACAGTAATTCTTTTCTTCTCTTTGGTCCTCCGCAGTCTTATAAAGGGTCGTTTCATTCTCATTAACTCTTTAATTCCGGATTAAGGGTACATCCTGCGATAAGCATTTAAAGTCACTTCTAAAAGCCATGTATCGAGCTGGTAGCTCTACGTGACAGAATTCCACTCATAACTGAAGGGTAGAAAATGTAAAAGGGATATGCTCAGTATGCCTGAGCACGCAAATAGCATCGCTTCAACGGAGTTAACGGAGAAGGTCTGCCAAGAGAACGCTAGATGGCAGTGCAGTACAGAGCGGCTCCTCACGCAGGCTGCCCGCTCTCCTTGGCTGCCTGCAGAGGAAACGTGCGCTGATGGCAAAGCAAAAATCATCACGTTTGTTCCACGCTAAAAGATTTGACTTTTGTCTCAAGAATTCTCCCCTTCCCTCCCACTCCCCTTCCTTCCTTCCCCTCTTTAGCTTTGCCAGTGTTCCCCATGGCTTTTCACAGCTCATCTTGAATGTATTTCTTGCTCTTCTGACAAGTTTGGCAGGTTTGGAACATAAAGCTTTATGAATGGTTACCATTGCTGCAACTGATTACCCTAAGAATCACATGATAGACAATAAATGGAACCACAAGTTCTAAGGGATTTTTTTCTACTTTTTTAATCCCTCTGGTAACTCAGCATGGTTCTTGAGCACTTGCCATCTGTCACTGTGCCACATCATCAAGTATTTGGGGCTTGTGCTGGACCGGCCATGACCGGGAGCCTGCCCTGCCTGCTAATTGTCATGCCTCGTAGGGAAGGGTGGTGGGCCAGCACAAGAGACTTTTTTCCAGAGGCACATTAGTTGAACGGGCTTCATGCAGCAGGAGCTCAGCCTGCACTGCCCCTTGGCCTCTCCTCCATCAGGAGTTTGATAGCACTGTTTCCAAGCAGCACGGCCAAGATCTCATGATAGTGAGTGCAGCAGACTGTGGCCAGTTTAGGTGGAGGCAGTCGCAAATAAAAGAACACTTCTACATGTTTTCAGCTTGCCCCTTACCAGCATTCCCGTTTGCGCAGGGCCTTTGTGAAGGGAAATGGTTAGGCCAGCGCTGCTGAGGCTCTTGCAGCAAATGTCGAGTCCTTGTTGTAAGGAAAGGAACAAAGCAAGAACTATTGAAATAAACCATAAATCTCATTTCCTAAGGGACAGCATGGCCACACGTGCATGGCAGACAGAATGAAGTTCAATGTGCAGTTTTATAGAGGCTGTCATGCTTTGGCTCTCTTCCCTGTCATGCCAGCACAGTTTGGGATCTCATGCCATTTTTAGGAGTCAGAACCAGGAACCTGCTCCTGCTTTGCAATTGATCAGCAGGAGATTTAGAGCTGATGGGGGAAGTTCACTGGGCTGCACGCCACCCCAAGATACTTTCTGTTAAAAAGCAGTGACGAACTCCTGCATCTTTCATCTCCTCATTGGCTGGTTCTTGCTGGTTCTGTCTAGCTTGCTTCAGCGCTTTGGGAAAGGCGTACCTGTCAGCTCAGGGCCATCCCATGCACTCAGTCGTTCAAACCTAGTGCAGCTTTGCTTACATACTGTGACGTGCTTTGCTGCTTTGTTTCCGCTTTTGTCTCCTACCTGTTATGCCTTCAGTAGCAATTTCCTTTGTTATGGATATTTTCTGCCCTTCTTCCAATGACTGCAGGACATTCCGGCGCCTGGTCCCAACATGATCAACTGGTCTGAAAAGTAAAGAAGAAACAGGCTGATGGCTCTGGTCTGCACTGGACGTGAATTCATGGTGTACCTTTCTAGATACTACCATTCTTCACATAAGTGAAATAATCTGATAGATGCTTTTACCATCTGGTAAGAACAGCTGCCAGCACCAAGCAGCCCCTCTGTGATAAGGCTGAATGAAAACATAGACTTCACTGGGGAGCATTAAGGCATGAAGGCAAGAAAGAGAGGACACTTAATGACTACTGAACTGTGGTAAGATATGGAGGTGCGTGCAGATGTGGAGAAACATTGGCCCCAAGCTCTTTTCAGTAGAATTTGATAAATACACAAGAAAGACCTACGTTAAATGGTTTGCCCTCATTCTGCCATCTTTTCTTTTTTGAATGGTTCAGTCTTCAAACAGTCTGAAGAAAGAGGCTTCTCATTTACACAAAAGATTAAGGTAAAACTTCATCAAGATTGTGATAGCGCATGGTCTACGTCTGTGAGGAGAGCAAGAGGTGATGGCTGGTTTGACACTTTCATACCTGATGGTTGCAGAGTGGTTTTTGTATGAAAACTTTAGTAATTACTTGAAGGCTCAAAGAATCTATTTCTAAAAGAAAAATGTTTGCATTAATTCTGTAAATATTGTACCAGCCATTCCCATGGTTTTTGTCAGAGTAAAGCAGTTTTAAATGATTTGGCTTTAACTTATTTGCAGGGTCACCCATAAGTTAGACAAATACTGAAGTAATTGATTTGAAGTACTTTGGTAACATTATGAGAGTGCCGTTAGCAAAACTCAAGTCACCATTGGTTTCTGCACCCAGATTAATATTGGCTGGGATGACAAAATCAAGTGCTATAATTCTCTCTTCCTAACGAAAAGCTAAGCCAAGCCTGCTGGACCATCATGGCAGATCTTAGAAGTCAACATTTCTAGTGCTTTTCAAACCGGAGTAAACTTCTAATCAGTGTCCAGAACACAGGATTTCCTTCTCTGTTACAGAGATTCCAGTTTTTATACATAACCTATCAAAGCAAACACTGATACAATTTCACTTCGGCTGATTTTACTTTACTGAAAACTTGGGGGTAAAAATCTGCAGTGCCATTGACACGGCTTACTTCCGAACTGATAGTTTCTCATAAGGCTTCATCCAAGTGCTGCTCAGAGCAAGGAGCATTCAGGTACCTCTGTCCTTTTCCTTTTGAATAGGGGACTTTATGTTCCCGAAAGGCTTTGCTTTTGAAAAATATCGACCTCGATGTATCTGTGCATGTCAGATGATTACATTCATAAAGCACATCTTGTTCTTGAGGCAGTATAAAAGTCAGTTTTGTTTGAAAACAGTTAATCAAATGGTGACAAGCTTTAACTCCTCATTTACTTTACAACGTGATACAAAATAAATTACAAACGTGGGACTGAAAGGACCCTCTGGGTCACCGAGTTCATCCCTAACTCTGCAGATGGATATACGTGTCTACACCTTCCAGTAGTCTAAAAATATAAATGCAGAACCACCGTAAACACAACCTAATATATGCACAGAGGTTTCTGCAACACTGCTGCGTTCTGTCTTAATTTCACCTTGGTATTCTGGTTGTGACTAGCAAACAGAGCCGCACTCACTGACGGACCAGGAGTCTGCTGGCTGCCACACGTTGGCTTTGAGCTAAAGAGGTCAGTAACACCTCCTCCTCCTCCTCACCATCAGCTCCTGTGACTGTGCATAGTTGCAGATGAAGTGTAACTTTCCTGGTCAGGACACCCGGAGTCCACTGCTGATCCAGGGCACTACCCTTGTTTCACACTTAGAGACACAGATGATAGGAGAGAAGCAAAGCGAGTGAACCCAGCATTCTTGTAGACCACTGATATCAGGGTAAGAGCAACAGGATCATTGTTTTCCCTAGCACAGCATTTAAAAGATGAATAATGACTCTGTTGTCCTCCCTGGGGACTCCAAGAAGAATATTTTTTGCTCTTGTGAAGACCAGGTTCTGGAAAGAGAAGGTGATGCACTGTGATCACAGCTTATCTATGATATCAGCCTGCTTCTGCTTTCAGAGAGCCAGAGCACAACTTTATGCACATCACCATCCAGAAGACCTGAATCAACTTACATGAAAAAAAATTGTCAGGCTGGTGTATAGCACTGAGATTAGAAATGCTAGGATGTGAAATCCCCCAGTGTTAAGGACGACAATGCCTAGTACAAATCTGAGTCATTTACACAGCAGGGATTAAAGACTAAGTATTCCACTCTGCTAAGAAATCTTATGGCTGTACAAATAAGCTGCTGCAAGACCTGTGCCTTGGATGTCGGACCACTTTACTCTTATCTGCACTTCCTTATTTTTGTCTCTCTGCTGCTCTGTTCTTTATTTTTCTCTGGATTCCTAGCTGCTCTGGTAACTGGTGTTGGTGAATATGGAATGAACTTGTTTATGCCTAAGGTATCATTAAAAGAAAAAACAACAAACCACCCTACCTCAGTGGGGTTCATCCCAAAAGTATTTCGCCTCGAAAGCCACCTTTGATGAATCATTTATTCCCACTTTTTTTTTCTAAATATGAAGTGAAAGCAACAGAATCAGCCTCAGTGCTGCCATAAACTTTAAATTTGTATTGCAATTGCTGGTTTAATCTCACTGTGAATGAGAAATAAAGCAGTACTTCTTTCTCTGTAATTAAAGGGCTCAGTTTCAGATTCACGAACACGAGATTGCGTAAATACTCAGCAGACAAGTTACATTCATCTCCAAACATCCAAAGTAGCCTCTTCAAAAAGAAAAAAAATAACGCTCTGATCAAAATCCTGAGAGTTATAAATAAGGAATCTGTACACAAAGGAACTTTGTATAGTCAGTAGAGGAGTGTCATATGATGGCAAAAGCACATGAGGGTCACCCTGAGGATTACATCATCTGGAAGAGAACACAACATGCATCTCTTATATGAAAAGCATGTAGACAAAACCGTATATTAGCAAAGCCTTAGCTTCTTGGTCTCCAGTGTCTTATTAAATGTATGAGAGGTTATTTTTACCCTCTTTACATTTATCTTTCCTGGACATGCAATATTAATCCTTACTTAACTGCACAGCCTACCATGTGGGAGAATTAATTTGTGTTGAAAGCACTCTTCTTGTAGAAGAATTTTAATGCGTGGTGACAGGTAACTTTTTTTCCACTTGCAGGGAGAAAGAACGAGTGTTTGTGTGAACTTCACTAACGGCTTCTGCTGTATGGATCGACCCTTTTCTCTTAGCCTCCTATACGTGTGCATTAGACACAAAGGGTTTGAAAACAATAGAAAGTATCCCATGATAAAGGGAACATTCAATGGATGTTGCCCAGTGCTTCAAAGCTTCAAGGACGGAAGTATGTTGTACTAAGTGCAATTTGCTTTTGTAAGTAAGATTTAATAAAACTAAGTATGGTGCTCAGCTAGATGCAGTTCAGTGCAGAAGATAGCCAATCAGTGTATATTCTACTTAACAGAAGCTATGACTTCTTGGAGATAAAGCCTGAGGACAGCAGAAGTGACAGAAGTGTTGACAAGACAAACTTGTTCCTATTATGACTTCCTTCATGAGAGGCTGAAGGGAGGCAGCTCTGACAGTCATGCGAGGAGGAAAGGCTGCACATAGCTGGAGATGGATCTACAGCCTGCAGGTCAGTCAAAGGATCAGCTCTTTTACTCCAGCTGTGCCCCGGAGCCCACTCCCAGGCTTCGTTCCTCACACTTTTAAAAGAAGGGATGCTTCTCAATTCAAGGGGAAAAAATGCAACTAAGCAACTTTCAGAGGAAGCATCCCAGCAAACCACCTCCTGTTACAAAACTACTTCTGTGGCTGGTTTGCTTTTTGCTGGTAGTGGCAGCCTATCTTCTCAGCAGCTGTTATTCCTTCAACACCTTCGTAGAGCTGCAAAAAAGAGCACACCTTTCTTTGTTGCTTATCTACTGAAATTGCTCCCTCTGACTGCAGATTACTTACCTTACTTGAAGAAATGGCTTATTCTTAGATGTGAAGAAACTTACACTGGCCCTCTGTTACACTCTTAGCTGGCCAAAAGCAACGGCCACAGCTTAATATTGCTTAAACTGTAAACTTCCTTCAGAATTATTCATTGAATTCAACAGATTCTGGTCAGAGGTGCAAATTAAATACTACCCATGCCCAGACAGTAAGAGTTGAGAGCACCTACAATGAAAAATTCCCTAACTCTTTGAGAAAATACAACCAATCAAACCCAAACGCTGGATAGGATGAGGAAAGAAATGCACAGGAAATAAAACAACCCTTTTAAAGAATGATGGTCATTTGTTCTTCTGGTGCCATATCAAATATGCTTAATGTAAACAACTGTTTGTCTTAGCTCTACACATTATAGCAAGGACCTCATTTTCCTGAGAGCAAAGAACTTGGATAACATCCAACAATTGTTAAGCCTGTTTCTGCTGAACATGGGCCATGTCTGATAACTGTGTAACAATAACAGGTAAGCTCGATCTGGTCTGATGAGAAAGTCCTTCAGAGATGATCAGTCTTGTTGAACTAAAGGACAGGACTAACTTCAGGGAGCTATGACTATTTCGTATAGCAATGAATACAAAGAGTTTAATCTCTGAAATGGCTGGTTGCATATTACTTCCGTATACGTGTAATAGTGCTTTGAGGCAGGATCTTGAATGTAATACATGGGATTCATCAGAGTAGTGTCAAGAAATCCAAGTTGGCTCCTTACTGATAAATCTTTTTCAGACTTCCTTCCTCTGGTTTAGCTAGAGCTTATTCATAATTATTACTTTAGAACTAGCCCTTATATTCTGAAATAATTAGTCCAAAAAAGTCCATTTTATGAATTTTATCACAAAACTGTTCTTCTGCTCTACAATATTAAAGTTACCCAAAACTGCGTGAGGCCTACATCAAAGCTGGTCGTTTCAGGGGAAAGATAAGGAGCAACCGCTGATTACTGGGTAATAAAAGATAGACTGAAGCCCAATACAGATCTGAATTGTTTTGAATTCTTTTCCTGAGGGTAAAATGCTATTGTGAGGAGTTTTCCTTGGTTTTGTTCTGTTGCAGATAGATTGCCTGATATGCAATTTTAGGCCTCAGCATTACTCACTTCTTGCAGTGAGGGGCTGAAGACGCCAACCCTCAGAAAGCCGTCCTTTAAACACGCACCTCACCTGAGGACAGGGTCTCTGCTTGGCCACTGCACACCTTCTGCAGAAAGGTCGCTCTGTCCATGTGAGCAGCACTTCACCAGCACGGGATGGACAACCGGCTGTAGGCGAAGGGCAGCATCACAGCTCAGTTATGGTAGCTCCTGACAAGGTCTGAAGCACAAACCTTATGAGGAGCGGCTGAGGGAACTGGGACTGTTCAGACTGGAGCAGGCTCAGGGGAGACCCTATCGCTCTCTACAACTCCCTGAAAGAAGGTTGTGGTGAGGTGGGGGTCAGCCTCTTCTCCTGTGTAGCTAGCGCCAGGACAAGAGGGAATAGCCTCAAGTTGCACCAGGGGAGGTTCAGGTTGGACGTTAAGAAAATTTCCTCTCAGAGCTGTCAGGCACTGGCACGGGCTGCCCAGGGAGGTGGTGGAGTCACTCCCTGGAAGTATTCAAGAAACGTGTAGATGTGGCACTGAGGGATGTGATTAGTGGGCCTGGTGGAGATGGGTTGATGGTTGCTGATGATCTTCGTGGTCTCCTCCAACCATTCTGATTCTTTCACTGACAAGGCACAGAGCAGTGAGTCAGTCTCGGCCTGGCTTTTCAAGCAGCACTGCAAAACCTTATGGTGTGGGGTGGTTTTCTGGGAAGAGAGCAGCAGCTGGGCTGTTTGAGAGGACACAGCACCAGGGCTCATCTTCTCTTTGCTCTCCACCCTGTGAGTGAAGGAAAGGACAGTGGTGTTGGGACTGTCTGTGGCCATAGAACGCGCTCCTTCAGCTCGGCCTCGCCACATGGCGTGTGCCTCAGCAGCTGCACCACGGGGACTTGGCACTGGAGGCAACAGCTGGTGAGGCTGCCTGTAGCCTTTGGAAGCTTCATACCATATTGCTTTTGTACACAGGACTCCGGGGCTTTGCCCAACAAAACGGGGAAAACCCTCCCTGCTGCACGTGGGGGTACCGAGCTCTGGTGCCTGCAAGGAGGGTCGCTTGTCCGAGAGGCCAGCTCCTGGCAGCAGCGGGCGTCCTGTCAGCACCGCAGCTTTCTGCCCGGGGAGCGCCCCGCAGCTCTGTCCCTTCTTTTCCCTGAGGGGCTCGGCGTGCCGTCAGAGTCGGGGTCTTCACCCCCACCCCGAGGCCTGCAGAGGGGCTTGCGGGCCGCAGCGAAGCGCCGAGCTCTGCCGTGCTCCCCTCCCCCGCCGCCCCCGGGCCGGGAGCTGCACCTGGCCACAGGGCAGCCGGCCCCTCCCTGCCCGCGGGCCCCGCTCGCCGCTTGNGTGGCGGCTTATGGGGTCACGGCTGCTGCTCTGCAGTGACCCACCTGGCTGCCCTATCGCCGCTGCGCCTCCTTGTGGGGACAGCAGTGGTGTCCCCAGGGGGGTCCCCGTGCCTGCCGCACCCCATGGCCGCTGTCCCCGCATCCCTGCCCAGAGCATCCCGTGGGCACCGGGGCCATCATCGCCCTATGGGGAAGGGCCGCGGGGGGGGGTGCGGGCAGCCCAGGCAGGGGCCGCATCCACGCCAAGCTCACCCCCACCCTGTAACCCGGCAGCGGGGTGGGCCTGGCCAGAGCTCACTTTGAGAAGCAGCCGCCCTCCAACCTGAGGAAATCCAACTTCTTCCACTTCGTGCTGGCGATGTACGACCGGCAGGGGCAGCCCGTGGAGATCGAGCGCACCTCCTTCGTGGACTTCGTGGAGAAGGAGCGGGTGAGGCCGGGGGACCCCCCCAAAAAAGGGGGTCACCCCCGGGATGGGGCTGCGCAGCCCGGGGTGGGGTCGGGGGCTGCATGCAGAGCCCCCCCCCTCAACGCCATCCCCGCTTTGCAGGAGCAGAACGGCGAGAAAACCAACAACGGGATCCATTACCGCCTGCAGCTGCTCTACAGCAACGGTGGGGCCCGGGGGGGGCGGGGGGCGCGGGGCCGAGCGGGGCGGCCGGCGCGGCGTGGGAGCGCTGCGCTCCTTTCTGCTCTTCCTCCCTCCGTGGTGCAGCCCTCAGCTGCAGGCCGGGCCGCCCCTCTCGCTCCCGCACCTTTGTTGGGGCGCGTCCCGCGCTGTCCGGCGGCGCCGGGATCCGCCGAGCTGCGGCCGTGTATTTTTAGTTCTCCGAAAACCACATAAAACCGATTCTGTGAAACGCTTCTTTGGGTAGGACTATTATTAACTGCGGAGATCAAATTTATTTCCTGCCGATCCATATTTAGGCGTCGCGAAATGCCAAGTTTTTGCTCCGCTCTCTCCTTTTTAAATACCTTTTGGAGCTGTTAGTACTTCTAATGTAAACCATTTCTAGTTGCAAATTGGAAACCTCTGAGCCATAATGGGCTGTTACGTTGAGCTGGCTGTCTCCCCTAAGCACTACGTTCTCGTGCAAAAAGAAAAGAAAAAAAGCCCTAAAAATCCTTATGAGATTCATGTTTAGAAAATTGGCTGCATACATCGTAGCTGTTTTTTAAACCTTGGTACCTAAGTCACATTTTCCATTCCAAATATTAAGAGTGGTTAAACTATGTTAAAGGGATACGCTCTACCTTCGTTCCCGTGCAGGCTGGGGGGAACTTTAACACAAAGGAAAATGGCTCTACAGTTGGAAAGAATTGGAGGCGAATGTCTTCTTGCAGTGCCTGAAACGCAGCAGCACCGAGGAGTGAAAGAGACTATTGGCAATTGTTAGTGACCAGAGCTGGGTTTGTTGTCCATGCAGAGAAGTGGGCACAATGCAAATGGAATATGTGTTGATAAAGACACTGAAAAAAGAGTTTTTTATGTTCGTTATAAGGTGCGTATTTTAGTGGTAAGCTAGTTTTCGTACCGTTTGTTAGGATGCTGTAGTTTCACAGATGATACTCTAACCAGGAGAGCCATGTTTATAGCGTCATGGGCTGACATGAGCTAGCTGGTTTTGCTCATATTTCTCCTTAGCTTAATAACGCTAGAGATAAGTGATTAAAATTAAATTGCATTCAAAGGAAATCCTTCTTTTGAAGAAAAAATCCTTGTATTTCAAAAATGGAATTTCTGCTCTGCTGTGCTTCTTGGGTAGGTAAAGGCTGGATGAACCCAAGGAAGATGACAGTGGGTTGCAGACCTGCTGATGTGCCCCCTCTGCCCTGGCTCCAGGGACACCCAGTCTGACCTCTGGCATCTCCTGAGCTCCTCAGGTGGCAAGCTGCAGCGTGCTGGGTTTGCAGACAGGTCCTGCGGTGCAGACTGAAGCCTGCAGAAGATTGTCTGGGGTACCTGCGTTAGCAGCCTATCTCCATTAGTCACAGAAGGAGCCAAAGGTCTCTAGTTAGATGCTGGTAGATAGGTGCTATAAATATCCCACCCTGTGCATGAACATGTAGTTTTGGTGACTGTGGTTGTCTTTGGTGAGTGCGTTATTTCTGTTTTCAAAGTTAGAGCAGCCGGAGTGTGGGCTTTGGTGTCCGTGATGTCTGTAGATGCGGAGCTTGCTTGATCTTGTGACTTTGATCAGATGTGCCCTGCTTGTTGGGCCCAGGCTCAGTCCAGACTGGAGGAAGTTGGAACCAGAGTATCTCCAGTGTGGTGCCTTGCATGTCTTGCCAGAAATGCAGGACCTTGTCTTTTCCAGAGGAGCTCTGCATCATACAAATGTGTAGATACAAGCCCGGTAGGGTATCATCCTCCACAGAGATGGGAAGAAAGATAGGAGATGGCAATAGTTTACCCTTTCCTTAAGGAAAATCTGGTGTGGTCTGGCAGTGCCACAGGAGAGGCTGACCTGCAGAGCTCTTGTGAGTGTCCACTGTACCATGTCACTGGAAGTGATGATGGGCAAAGCAGTTGAGACCTGAAAGTGTTTTTGGTCTTGAAGTCTGTCAGAGATGTAGGTAAATATTTTCTGTCCCAGACAATGGAAGTGATTAATTCAACAGAGCAGTGGTGGTCCTCGTGGCTTCTCATGTGGGATGAGCTTCTGTAGCACGCTCAAGGAGAAGGAAGAGTCCTAGGGCAGTAGCAGCAGGAGCAGGTTATTGGGACCCTGGGATGCCAGGAGGAAAAGCCCAGGAGGTCGGAATCCAAGGTGCTAACTTTTCACTTGTGCATTGTCTGCACTGCAGTATTTTCAAGATGGGCTTTGTGGCTGCTTTTTGTTTGTTTGTTTTCTGTGCACCCCTAGGTTTTTATACTCCGAGCTCCATGATTAAGTTCTTAGTTGTTTGTTCTTGGGAAAGCTTTGTTCTCAAGCAAGCTGTGTGGGATGGGGTGATTTGGAGACTGCAGCCCTCCGAAATCCTATCTAAAATTCATGCGTTTCCCTCTGGTTTTCAATGAAAACCAAACAGTGTCCTTGGGCTGTCTTTGGAAACAGTTCTGTCCTTCTGCATGGATCGGTTCGATGGGTGAACGTTCTTGTTCCTGACTGAAGCATATCTGCTGCTGCTGACCCTACTGGATGGCAATGAATGTACTGTCTTCAAATTGTTTGTACCTACTTGTGATGTAGTAATCTTGTGAAGACCATCAGGCAGCAGTCCTGCTGGTGCAGATGGTCCACCTTTGGTTGGTGTGCCCATGTAGTCCTTATGTGAATCGAAAGCACAACGGGTGTTAATGTAACTGTGCTGTGATTAATGCTTTGTTTCTCTCCAGCTGTAAACTGGCTCTTAGTAAAACAGCTGCAAGCTTTTCAAATGCTTATGAATAAGATTCATTTGCTTCTTCAGGCTGTTTTGTAAACAATTTAAATATTTTTCTTATGCAAAATAATAAAAACTAAAAGATTGTAAAACTATTAAAGAGAGGTGGTTGATAAAAACCAAGTAATAAGTGCTTCTATTTTGCATGACTGCGGAAATTGTACTGGGCCTCTGAGTTGTTGGCTATGTGAATATTAACTTACCTGAGTGCAATAAACAATGTTGTAGATTAAAAGTAGCAATAACTACTGTGGCATTTGCTTTTGTTGGCGTTATCAAATTTTAATGTGAATGTTTTGCTTCAGAGACCTTGGTTTATGATTATTGTCTAATGACGAATGTTGATGCCGTTTGCAAAATAACTCTCCTATTCCAAATTCCCTGAACTTCCCTTTAAGTGAAAAATTAACATCATATATTTTTCAGATGCGGAAACAGAATTTGAGATAGCCTGAGATAGAGTGAACTAAAGTACAAGTGGGAGAGAGAGGAGGGATGACGAGGGAGGTGGTGGAGCTCCTCAGCGGCTCTCTCCATGAGGTGGTGGAGCTCCTCAGCTGCTGTCCCCATGAGGTGGCTGCCATCCATCTGTGCTGCTCGCCCACCCCCAGCTCTCAGCACTCAGCTTCCTTGTTCCCCTCCCCAGCTCCCTGCTAGGCACTGAGCCTGGCCCCACGAGACATGGCACCCCACACCTCCACCACGAAAATCCGCCGTGAAATTGGGGCTGGATGTTTGCACATCAGCCTTGCATTCTCTGGAGCATACGGTAGCGGGGAGGCAGTCGTGGCACGAACTGCCTGCTTTGGGGGTTATGAGCAGTGAAACCTGAGAAGGCCTTTGTTGGCGTAAGTATTGTGGAGGTGCGCTGGGGAGTGCTTGAGGGGAAGTGTTCTGCCCCTCCCTCTACCCCCACCCCCATCCATCTCCTACAGGGGGTTTAGTGTAACCATGCTACCATATCTGTATTTTACTCTTTGCAATGTCTTAAAATTTTATGGGTCTTTGAATTCTTTTCCTCAGTCAGTGGCCTTGCACGTTATCTGTACTCAGTATCGTTAGGATACTGCGTGCTGTATCTCGGTGCTGGAAGGCTGTGCCAGCACAGAAAGCACTCATGTGGGGCGTCCTCTCCTGCAGCACTGAATGGAGGCAGAGGCTGATGCTCCTCTCCATTCCCTCCCTGGCATGGCCATTGCTTTCTTTGGGCAGTGGTCGCTGTGTACTTCTGTGGGAAGCACGCAGGGTGCACTGTCGTGAACTGGCTTCACAGTAATGACAGTATTTACAGCACGTTGCCTCTGCGGTCCCTGACCACTACCTCTCAAAATACTTCCTGCTTTTTCTTCTGGTGTCACTGACTTTTATTGCTATTTTGGTCTTTGTGCAAAATGCAACTCTTATTTCATTTATTGGTATTCCCACTTCCTTGTATTTGGGGCTGCACTGAATTATTTGACTTCAATCTGTGGTGCGAGGCAGCGGGCTGGTGATGGAGCGGGCTGTGTGGGGTTGTGGAGAGGAGGAGGTTTGCATGGCATAACCTGAGTCGTCTCGCATAGGATTCCCTGAGCACTCCTTGGGGTGCTCACGGTGGTTCCATGAACTCATTACCTCCAGAAGCTCTGTTAACAGAGAGCTGAGCTGCCTGCCTCAGGGCCAGGAATGCTGCAACCCCCTTCAGGGTGTCTTTCAGGAGCATCTCTGCATGATGGCAGCAGATTGCTTCTTCTGCCTGTGTTACTTGGTCTGACATGCTGGCACATAAACGTGGTCGTCTGCAACATAAAACAGTTGCCCAAGTCTAACTTTCCTTTTGCATGAGTGCACTTAATACTGCCTGAGAGACATTAGTGCACATTGGTGGGAGGAGCAGGGAAGCCTGGGCTCAGCGTGGCCGGCACCCCGAGGAGGCTTGGCAGCCTTCCTGGGCTCCTCTCTGTAGCCGTGTCATGCAGTGACTGCCTGGGGAAGGAGCTTTTCTGTCTGGAAGGAATCTGTCAGCACTGAGGCAGCCTTTGTGACTTTCTTTAGATGCTGGTGACTTTGTGGAGCGCTCAGAGTCCTTAAAAGCAAGAATGGCCATTTCTAAGTTTTTGGATTGCGCAGGTTTGTGCAGTGCACTTCAGTGTTAGCAGTATTGATTGCAGTTCTGGGGCGAGCTCTTGACGCTGAGTAAGAAGCTGTCATCAGGCAGTGAATGGAATAATGTACGATTCATGGTCTTCGAATCTGCTATTAGTAGTAGGAAAAGGCATTTCCTTGGATGACAGAATCTTGAAGGCGTTAACAGAGAGGGATGGAGCAGACCAGAGGAAACGGCTGCGAGAGGCGAGTGACTGTTGAATGGTTTGGGTCCTCGTGAATTGCAGTGTGGACAAAAATAGCGACGTGACTGAAATTATACATTAAAGGCTGAAGCTTCTCCTTTTGAAATGTACTTCTTCTGAAGTGCAGTTCTTCTGAAATTCTTTGAATTTCCTCAGAGATTGATTTAACACATCTCAGAAGCTCTTTGAGTTAATAAAGATGGAAGTACAGAGTGTCTTTATGCTGAACTGCTGGGTGAATTTTTCATGGTATTTGCTGTTTTTCTCTCGTCGAGCATTTTGAGTTGCTGAAGTATACAGAGCCACTGTGCTACGTGTAGCTACATCTGCCATTATTTATGGTGCTCATTGATCCGTTTAATTAATGTGTAAGGCTGAAACACTGGGACTTTGGACTCTGGTTCGGCATCAGCCTGTTATGGGAAACCCAACCTACATCCTTTGGACGAGCACTCAGGTACGGTGTGCATGTGGCATGCACTTCTTTGCACATCATCCTGGCAAGCTGTATGGAGATTTTTCTATTTCCAAAAGTCCAAAGAGCCCAGTAGTCCCAGTATTGTTTGGAAGGTAGGGAGGCATGTAAATGTCATGTTGGATGTCAGAGGTTTCTCTGGCTTGTTTTGGACTTCTGAAAAGCAGGCAGGTGTCTAACTATAATGAAGGAATTTAACACTGGGCACTAGTTTTTTTAAACTCTTGGCCCCTCTTTATTCTTTCTTTTTGAGCTTGCAGGCTCTGAGCAGAAATTCTCTCTTGGTAACTTAACCCTGAGCAAATATTTACATTCATGAGATTCTTGCTACTTCAGCAATCGTTCTGGGCCTTGAGGTTGGAACGGGGTGAAAGTTACTGTACCAAACATTGGGGACGGGGTAGGAGAGGGGAAAGGAGGCCTGAAGAAGGTTCCAGACGTGGTTTTACCATGTTTGGTAAGAATCACCTGTTCAGCATATTTTGGTTGTTGCTCCACAAACATCACAGTATCCCACAATAAGTTCTGCAGAGACACAATGTCACCTGCCGCCATCCTGTGTGTATCTGAAGGTGCTTTGAGTGTGGAATTTCACCTGCATCTTCAAAACAGTGAATGAAAATGTCAGTGTTAAACTGAAGTGAATGGAATAAAGGGACAACTGAGGTGGAAAAGAAGGAAAAGGTAAGTAAAAGGTAAGTAAGGAAAGGGTAGGTGTCCCCAGAGGCTGCCATCAGTCCGTGCTGCTCATGGTTCAGTGAGCGATATTGGTGGTAGGTGGATTGTTGGACTTGATGATCCTAGAGGTCTTTTCCAACCTTAATGGTTCTTTGAAATGCAGAAACCACTGAAAGGAGGAGGAAGAGATTTTGAGGAATGTATGTTTGAAATGAAACCTATGGACACCACAGAAATGAAAGAAAGACGCTCCATTGTACAGAAGAATAGAGAACTGAACAAACAAGGCGAAAATAGAATTATGTATTTGTGGATTTCATCCAGACCTCTGCCTCCCTCCTTTTGTTTCCTGGATGCTGCTGTTGTCCCACGCTGCCTGCATTGATCTGGAGAAGAGCGAGGAAGGCATTGAGCTCGGTTCTCTCACGTGCAGAGACAGGCAGGTTCCTCAGGGTGGTTCAGCATGGCTCAGCACCAGCATAACTTCCTCTCTACAGCCCACCTCTGCTGTCCGCTACCTGGCATGAAAGCACGAAGCCAACACAAGTGGTGCATTGTGTTCCCAATTAAATGTGACAGCAGTGGGATTGTGCCCCTGCAGTCAGATTTGTGCTGGAGGCTGACGCTGTTCTGCCCACAACTCCTGGAGCCGTGGCTGGATCTGCAGTTACTGACACTGATTAAAGGTCTGGCCCCCGGCTATAACAGCGGATAGCTACATGTTGGAACTGTTACCCTTTGCATTGAAGTAGCATATATGGTTTTTCTATTTAAATATTTTCCCCTTTTTTCCTGTTTGTGGAATATCTGCAAAGCCCTGGGTTGGGGGTGGATGAATTTGCCTAGAGGAAAATCTCAGCTTTCCAATTTCCTGCTGGAGCCAGGTGTGCCACCTCCGTGCATCGCTCGCGCTGGCTGCGGGAGTCGTTCTCTTGGTTGAAGTTTCCCATGGAGAAACAAACAGGGCTGCCTGCTGAGCCCTTCTGTATCTGTTTTATTAATCGCTATTGAAATTCTTACAGCCAGCTTCTGAGCTGTAGAAGTGCGGAGCCAAATACGGAAGTTGAGGGGGAACAACAGCCCCTTGCTATTATGCAGTTCAGAAACTAATTTCTTAAAAGCGTCTTCAGCAAATACATGTCTTGCCGTTCCTACTTTTCTAATGAAGCTGCTAGTGTTCACAAGCGACCAGCCAGGGGGGAGTAAAGTTTCCTTAGGATAAAAAACTGGCAATAAAAGCTTGCCTCGTCCCTGGAATGGCTGGAATTGGGTAGTTGGTCGGAGCTAGAGCTGCTTGGTTTTGATGATTGTGCAGTCATAGCAGTTGCTTCACATGGAATGCAGAACAGATGCTCTTCTATTCACTTGAAAGAGAAGAAACTGAGACAGTTTTTTAATGTGTGTTTCCCAGACCATGGAAATCCTAAGAGTTATTTTAAAAATTGCTCATCTTCTTGGTAGGACAAAGAATCTGCGCAAGTGAATGTTGAGGCTAAAGGAGCTGTTCTGTTAATCTTCGTTTTAGTCCGGTGTTCGCGCTCTGCCAGTGGCCACAGCCACGGTATCCTTGGGGAGCAGGGTCCGCCACTGGTGTTTGCAGGATGTAGAGACATAAGAACAACTTGTTGCTTTAATTTCTGGTTTGGCTCTGATTTGTTAGTTAGTTTGATTGTTCTTGGTAAGCATATATCACCAGAGTGGTTCCATTGTTTTATTTGTATGCTAAAAGTCTTAAAACAATCGTATTTTGGCAACAAACATAAGGAGGTGGGGGATGTTCATCCCGGCTGCTGTGTGCACCAGCAAAGCACTGCATTTTGAATCCTAACTGACTCTCTCAAATAAGAAACCTGCAGGTAAGTCACATTCAACTGCAGCACAGCATGTGCTGTTTTGGTGGCTCCCTTATCTTCCCTTCCTCCTTGTTCAGCTGGGTTACAAAGAAAACCACTGTCAAAAATAGCAGGACTGTGTTAAATAATGAACTGTGGTAATAGGACCTCCATAAGGTGTTGTCTTGTTTTCTGTTCAGTGGGGGGTTGGAAACCCAGGAGCCAAAGATGATGTCTGTAATTTGGAAATGGCATGGTGAAATATGCTTTAAGATCTGACAGCACAGGCTGGTTTTAAACTTTGCTCTTTGTTTTCTGCTACATCCACCTTTGCACATATATTGCTCAGGTCTCCCAGGCCCAGGTATCAGCTGCTAAGAGCTCGCTCCAGGTTGGCCAGACGCATGAATCAGGAATCACTTCCTGATTCACTCCATAAGCTTCATTGGATGACACTCAAATCCTGCTGATTTTTCTGAGCTTTCCTGGTCACCTCGTTGTCCCACTCCAGGGCAGCTGAATGCCCTTGTTTGCTGCTGATGAGGAGAACTGTCAACCTCCCACGTGCTTTTTCCATTTCCTTCTGTTCCTGGTCTGTTACCTTTCCTCTCCCCACATGGTTCTGTAGTACTGTAGGTCTTCAGGATATTCATGCTGGAATCTCTTTCCAAGATGCGCTTCTGGTGCAGCATCTGCTTGGCTGACGGTGTGTCTTAAAAATTCATACAAACTGAACTGCTGCAGTGATGGGCTAACGCGTTGTTGATCTGCATATCCGACCAGTGACCAGATTGCAAAAATGCACATTTGTGCTTGCAGCCTTTTAACACGTCTGAGTTTAGATCAGAAGTTCACATTTAGCTCATTTGCACGCAGTTCATTAACTGCATCTTCGTGCTGCTGCTTTGCCTGGTTTCTTTTCTTCCCCAGAATTTAAGTTCCTCTATCTTGCCATGGAAAAAAAAACAACCCTGTTTGTGAAGTCAGACTGCTGAGCATGGAGACCGTGGGTGTAGCATGCAGAGCCCTGGGTGTGGTGGTCCGATAAGTAACGAGGCCAATCATCGCTGTCATTCCATAGAAGTGCACATCATATGTGAACTACCTCGGGGGCCGTCGAGGAGGCACTGGTGCTGAAAACTGATGGTGGCTTCAGGCAGTGGGGGAAAAGAGATGAAGTTCAATCAAATAGACATTTGGTTCGTTAATAGGTATTTTGTATTGATCTAACTTCTGAAGTGCATTAAAGATTTCTAAATGGCACGTGCCTTAGTTTTAAGATTGCTGTGAATTCATCATTTGTACTGAAAGCTTGAAAATACTTTTTTTGGAATATAACTTCAGTTTATTGGGGTTTTTTAAGTGTTGGTTAGGATTTGCAAACACAGCACAAACATACAAGGGGAGCAGTTCAAATGTAACTCAATTCTGTAACTTCCATCGTGGCTTTAGATTTGAAAAATCTAGCGGTGGAAAAAGTGTGCAGACGTGCTCAAAATGTATGTCAGACCTTCAAATCCAGATCATTATTTTTCAGTCTGGCATAATAATGCAGAAGACTGTCACTTCACTTACAGCAAACTATGCTGAGTGCTCTGGTTTTCTTTTGGCTTTTCAGCAACTTTGGTGTTAAAAGACACGGCCAGAAGGAATATTACATTCTTACCCCTCATGCTTCTGCTGCCAGATAGTGAGGGGAGGTCACACGGAAAGGGATTAACAGGGGATGGAGCAAGATAAAGCCTTGTCTGAACAGCCAGAGTAGGCAGTACTTTACATGGGGATTGATTCCTCCGGATGTCTTTTAATGGCAGGACCAGAGCTGGTCAGCCATATTGCATGCCTGTAAAGCAAGAGAATCTGTCTGACAAACACTAATGGAAAAGGGAGTCTTGGCTGGAAATAGCGGTGGTGACGTTCAAGTTACTGTTAGGTTTACGTGCAGAGTTCTGTTTAAAATGCTGCTTCTTTACGTGTTTCTGGCTGGTGCTGCGGTTGGATAATCGGTTCATGGAAATGTTTATAGTAAGTTAATGTAATTTCTGCTGCTTATTATGTCGAGAATAAAAGATGTAATTGATTAGATTTTTCTTCATAAAGCCTGTAGCCAACAGGTTTGATTTTCTGTGTTGGAAATGCTCAGAAACTGGATGTAGATGATGTTTTCTTGGTTTGGTCCTGTCTTTTTGGTTTTCAGTGTTGTAAAAAGTGCTGTTGTGCCTTTAGCTGACACACTGCCTATGAATTTGTCCCCATTCCCTGCACCCAGCTGGCCTTTTTAAGTGGTATGTAGATCCAGATTCTTTATTTAAACTTGCTGGTGTTGCTGATGTGATTAAACTGCAGTGTCTGAATTTTTCTCTCTTTCAATCTCGATAAACCTATTTTTAAGAACCCCATGCAGGACCTCACAATTGCAGGATTTGAGCGAGTTTGTTTAAGCGAAAAACCAACAAAAACTGGAAGTCTGCAATTTTTCGGTATTGTTATTTTTTCGTTTATTTAATGGCAGTCTTGATAAAGTCTGATTTATGGAGGGTTTGTAGCGCAGACATTGCTGTGGATTTCTGCAAGCAGAATTTTTGAGGGCTTAGGAGCGTTTGTAGCAGTTAGATAACGACAGCACTTGGTGCTGTGCCCTGGCTGAAATACGCAGCACACGGCGTGGGGACGCTGAGGGACGTGTCCTGCTGGAGCTGGGCTCGGTGGGGCAGCGCTGCTGTTTGCCATTCTGGCGCACCCATTAAATCTGTTCTCCACGTAGCCCAGATTCAAAGGCTAATGTCAAGTTCAATACGTTTTCAAGTTATGTTGACTTTGAGATAAATCTCTTAGTTTTCTCTTAATTTATATAATTGCAGCACCATCCCTTCTTGAGAGCTGTCATGATAATGACTTCCTTCCAGGCTGAGGATGTTTCTTCAGTACTGGCAGATCTGCTCTAAACATTTGGTGCAATCCAGCAGACCCGTGCTCCATCCAGCAAACCTGTTTCCGAATCCATTCAAGGCACAGTAACTCATCCAGAATGTTAATGCAAACACTTTCACTTTCTTCCTGCCCTCATATGCTGTTACACCGCTCATGTAAAAATAACTAGTTGTGTTTAAATCTGAACAACTGCTTCCTTTTGCACGCCTCCAAGTTTAGGAGATCTCCTAAAGCTCTCTTTTGAGACGTGAACGTGGAGATGCTTGGGGCCTGGCTGTTTGGGGCTGAATGCACAAAGCATGCTGAAGTGTGGCCAGGGTAGCTGAGGGTCTGCTGCGCAGGAAGACAGCTGCGTCTCTGTTGCCCATAGTTGTGCTGGGGGGCTGTTGCTGTGTTGATTGGTTTGCTTGCTTTTAGGAGGCCTTTGAAAATAGTATCATTTGTTGTAGCTATAATAGAGTTCACGGTCTACATGCTGCCAGAACCTTCGATGGATTTGTCATGAGAAAACAAATGATATCCCCTGAATTCAGGTTAGCTAACCCACTATTAAGCGAGGATGTGTGGTGTTTGTAGGCCTGGCATGCCATAGTCACATCTCATCTAGCCAGGAACATTCAGAATTGTGAAGCACTCTACTTTCTGCACAGTCATCTTTAACTTCATGGGTTTTAGGATGACACCTCAAAAACAAGCACAAGCTTCCTCATGTTGTTGTCAGCTTAGTCAGTACTGAGCAGACCCTGTACAGCAGAGCATAAAATACTTACCAAAGAGTTGTCAGGAAATACAGATTCTATGAGTTCATGGAGGTTCAGTATATTCCCTTGCAGTTACATCCAGTTTTGCAAGAATATTGTTATTTATTTTGCTGAAGTTGAGGTCATAAGTGTGCACAGAGATCTGTAGCAGCTGCACAAGGAGCCAAGGTTAAAGATCCCTGTAAGTCGTGTCGCCAGTTTTCCCTCCTTTGTGGCCAGATGTTGGGTAATCCTTAAATTATTTGAAAATGCTTTGAAGATGCAGATAGTGAGATAACATCTTGTTTAACGTGCAGGGTGCTTAACAGTTAATTTTTTTCTTCAAAATGTCAGTATCATTAGATAAAAGCCAGGCTATTCTAAGCTGTTATTCTACTGTCTTTTCCACTCTCTAATTACGAGCTTGACAGGGGTTTTATCATCTAGGTGGTATGATGGACTTTGGTCAGTAACAGCAGGAAATGAGAGGGCCATGCTCTTGCTCTGTGCTACACCCCTCTGATCCACTGGGAAAATAAATGTAGGAACAAAACTGACTGGTTTTTTTTTCCTCTGTGTCGGATGGGTGAGAGTCGACTGCAGTGGAAATGAGAGGCTCCTGTCGCGATTCTGCTTATGAAGAACGTGGGTTCCTCTAGAGAGACTTTGAACTTGGGAGATTTTGTTTTATACGAAGCCATGCAGAAGATGGGGGAAAGTGCAGCACTCAGAGGTATCTCATTCTTGTGAATATATCATGGCATGTGATTAGTGGCTCAGGGCTTGTGTATGTACTTATGGGGGTAGTGGGAGAGGTAAGGTGCTGGATCCTGATCCTGAAAAATAGGAAGATTCTGTCAAAGTAAGGAGCTTTGCAATGATCTTATTTAAAGCGGGAAATGAAAACGTGGACTGCCCTGCACCGGTTCTTGGGATCTTGCAGGCAGTCAGCATGGTAGCACAGGCTGCCTTGGCACTGTGTGGCAGCAAACTGTGTCTAACAGAAGAATAACTTTTTTAGCTGTACTTCTGCTGCTGGTCACCAGTGCTCTGCTGGTGTGTTGCAAGAAACTCCTAATTGCTAGTTTTGTTAGGAATGGCGTTTTTTCTCTCTTTTTTTTTCCTTTTCTTCTTATTCCCTCCCCTCCCTCTTCTCACATTGCAAGCCTGAGTTACTACCGTGCTGGCAGACAGCGTACTTGGCACTAACAATAAAGGCAGCACTAGAAAGATTTGTATTTAAGGAATCTGTAAGATGTATGTCAGAAGATTGTTGAGCTGGAGCTGGTGCTTGGTGGAGTTCCGTCTGCTCCTGTTGAATAAACTAGCATTTAGTTGAATCCTCAGAAGACCACAGATCTCTTCTGCTGGAAAAAGTGGGTGTTGTAGGAAACTCTAGATACAGCCATGCTAATTCTCATAAATCTCTCAGCTTCTTTCCATGCCCCTAAACACAGGGTTTGCAATCCCTAATGGGGTATGAAGACACCGCATTGAAGTGGCTTTACTTGGCACTGGATTAAGACATTCTGGGGCCTTGAGCCGTAACATGACTTGGTGCTGGCACCGGCACTGCGTGCAGCTCATGGCAGAGGGCTCCTCTTATCATGTGAGTAGAGCTGGGAGCTTTTTATCCTGCTAGAATAATGGCAAGGCCTTATCTTCACCTCAGAGCAAGAGTGGGACGCACATGGAGCAGTACACTGATTAATACCTGTCTTTTTGTTCTTTTTTTTTGGATAAGAAATACATTTTCCTTCACAGTTGGGCCGAGGTTACTGAGAGATACGGGGCTGCTCCTGTGATTCTTGATTTTTCTGCCATTAGGTAGATTACGTTTCGGATTTATCACTTTACAGTATTTAATTGAGAGAACCAGAAACTTGCCCTGTCTTAAGTTCTGACTTACACTGTGTAATTCAAACATCAGAGGCTTTAGATGTCAGCATACAGTACTTGCACTTAATCTGGCTGTGGATCAGCTACCTTTGAATTGAGCCTTAAGGTAATGCTTTTTGGGCTTTGTCAGCTCAGTTGGACTTCTGACAGCTATTGAGAAAGTCAGAAGAGGATTGGCTTTGTTTCCTCTGATCTGTTGAAGCTTTTTGTCTCTTATTTACCTCATCTGGGGCAGCTGAGGACTTTATTTAATAGAGTCTGAAGAGGAGAAGAATTGGGTAATTTGGACTGCCTGGAAAACACTGCTGGACATGGGTTTAGTTTTAAGGCTACCCAAGTTTGGGTTGGGACTAGGTTAGCTTGTTACTGATAAGACAGCTCTTGGCCTGAAGAACATTCAGGATTTATTACGTTGTGGATAATCCTTAAGGACTGAAACAAGCAGTCTCCCTTGCAACCAGGTGGGTCCACTCTCAGGTGGGTGCTGTCAACACCTGCCAACAGCAGCTGTGCCTTGGGGTGCTGAGGGAGCAGTGCTCACAAATGTTCTTCCAGTGGCGGCTGCCCATCAGACACCTGCTGAGATGCTTGCTTCCTTCCCTTTTCACACAGAGCCTGGACTTTGCTTAACGTGCTGCAGTTATTGGTTTCCCTCTGCCTCAGGTTTGGGGGAAGATTGAAAGATGTTCCCCTGGGGTAATCACCGCAGCGGGTGATGAGGTTGTTGGAAAGGCTGCCTGAAGATACACCTGACCGCTGTACTTTGTAACTTCATTTATACTCTTCTTTTTCCTAGAAACTGGGATGTTTCCCAAAGGTGTCTGCCCCACGGTTTGCTTATCAAGCTTACCAGTTGTGTAATAATGTGTTTCAAAATTGGTGCCCGTAAAGTGAAGCATTCATGTTGGGGCAGGAGGGATGAAGTTGCTTGTAGAGTGCAAGCATTAACTCTGTGACCGGAGTTAATCTTCTGGCAGTGATCCTAGCAATGGCTGTTGTGTTTTGTTTGGCTTTTTGCTTTAGCTTCCTTAGCAGTTTGCTGCAGTCTCTCTACTCTTTCTTGCTCTCTTGCCCATGCTTCCCTCCACCCATAAGAAAGGAGATGTACGTTTTTTAATCCTGATGTCAAAGGTCAGTGCTGGTTTAGAGAAGAGAGATCGAAATGTGCTGAAAATTCACAACAAGGGAAGAAAGTTTTGCTTTGAGAAAGTATCTGTTCTCTTCTTTAGAGCACTGCAGTGCACTCGTTGGCCTTGATTAAGGCATTTGAATTCTTCTTCCCCCTCCAAACCCCCATGAGGGAAAACAGCTTTGACATATCACTGAAGGCAGCTTTTCCTTTAAAGCTTCAATTCCAGCCTCAGGTAGTTACTTACAGATCTCAGACTGCATTTAAAAAAAAGGAAAGTAATTTGACTGAGCTTTTTCTCTTTGTCTTTGCTGGAGACATGCAGCGCCTTACAGGTTCAGAAAAAGAACACTTTCACACTTACTTGTACATCAGGTGTTTTTGTTTTAAATAACATGTGAGGTTACTTTAGCCTTATCCCTGAAAGGGGAATGCTTTTTAGTAGGTTTCTGACTAAGCTGAAGGTACCTGGAGTTTCCTGAACTTCACCTAGGTAAGGCAGTAAAGTACCTAGGTGTGTTCTGGGAGTCTTACAGCTATTCTTATTGTCACCTCTTGCACCTGGGAGAGCTTTGTACTTGTATTATTTGCATCTCTAAGGTTATAGGTAAATAGGATCTCTTCTTTGGTTATTTTTACTTCCCTTTAAAATATGCTCTGAAGAAAGGTTACTTTCAGTGCAGTTCTGTGTCAATCCACCAGATGACACTTGATGCTTGAAGATGAAAAGAAGATGAGTGGTCTTGTAGTAAGAATGCTGTATTTCTTTATTGATGTGGAAAAGAATCAGAACATTTTATTTCCAGAATGTTTTCATATGGAAATTTTCAGTGCCATGTATCAAAATGCTTACACGCTGTAGGTGTGCTCTTCCTAGTGGTCATGAGGAAAGACAATCGAGAGATTTATATGAAGGCTTTGAAGAAAATTGTTAAGGGCAAAAGATAATAAACTGTAATCACCTTCTGATGAACTGGTATTAAAAATGATGCTCTTGAGTGCGAAATTGATAGTAGGAGCAAGGACAGACACTGTAGGTTGTGTTCTTAGACTGCTCAGCTCATGGGAAGCGGAGTGCTTTGTGACCCTGCACTGTGTGTAGGCCGTGCCGCAGTACTGACTGCAATTACAGGTGTGTAAATGGTGCAGACACGGCACTGTCACTGCAGCATGTCTTGAAAACGTACCTGTCCATGCAAGCTGTGACGTGGGGCTGAGGACAGGTGGTTCCCTTTTATACTAGTATGGAGCTGAACTCAGTATGCTGAAGTTGTGTGATAAAACTGAGGGTTAAAGTCCAGGGCTAATGTCTATCTCTTGTGTGCTTTTTTGTGCATATAGAAGACAGTAGACAAATGAGCCAGAAAACTTTGCTGTAGAAATTTAAGTCAACAAAATACTATGGTGTAAAGGGTTCCTTGTGATGGCTTTTATAAGTGTGGGCTCGCACAGTGGGATGCTGGCCATGGGGTCGCTGCCTGAGGGCTGGTGAGGGCAGAGAACCAGGGCTCGTCCCTGCAGCACAGGCTGCGGCATGGAATTGCAGCTCCGTGTTGTTCTGCATAGGCCTTAGCAATGCTTTTGTTCCTGTGCAGAGGTTTCTCACTGCTGCTCATCTTAAAAAGGAATTAGAAAGTAGAGTGAGAGGAGTAAGAGATGGGCCTAGCCATCACATTCAAACCATGTAGTATTTAGAAGGCTTATGGATGTGTGAAAACAGTCAGTATTTGGTTTAAAAGTAGAATGCATAATTTCATAAGAAGTATTTTCCCCTTCTTCTAAGTAACTTGGTTTGCTGTAGATTTTGTTCCTGTCATGTGGCTTTCTTTACCATCTGGTGAACGTGCTACTCAGGTGCTGTGCCTAATCCATAGGATCAATCACACTGAGGTTTTGGGAGTAAAATGCCTCACTGGTGCTCTTAATCAAAAATGTCAAGATTGGTATTTTGTTGGTACTGTCTTTCAAACAACGTAACTTAAGCAGCTTGCAAGTGACCTGTGTTTCTTCTCCAATGGAAAGCGTGTATCTATGGCTTTGCCTTCCCATGTGGTCAGCTTGTGCTTCCTTTGTTGTTTACTAACGACCTGTTTTACGTTTCTCAGCAAAATGAAGCACTGGCTGCTCAGGATTGCTGTGTGTGACCTGACCTGGTCTGTTGGTTCAAGGAACTTTCTCTGAGACACTTGACATTCTTGTTCCTCTTCACTTACTGCCATTCATGGGGACTGAAGGAGCCACAGTGGCTCCTTCTGTGCATGGAATTTTCACTGGGGCACGTTCCCGTACTCTGACACATGGCTGTGTATTCTCCGCTCCTCACGGTGTGCCAGCATTTGGTAATTGTGCTGGACTGTGTGCTTTGTTTTGCTCTTTGAAATTGCCATTTCTATTGAGTGGTTACAAAGTTTGAAGAACAGGAATTTGTGGGGAAATTCCGCAGTGTTGAATTTGATTCCAGTTTTTTTGTTTGTTTCATTCTTTAGTTAAAGTGAATAAAAAACAAACACCTGATAAACGTTGCCTACCTCGTAAATTTTAATCTCATATAACTTATTAGTCTGTCTCCAGACAACGAGTAATGGGCAAAAAAGCTGCTGTACATGAGAAGCAAGGAGGAATGATACTTCTTGCTGAAGATCTGGGAATCATCTGCTTAGCAGATGTTTAAAGTAAGTCTTGTATAAGTTCTGCTTATAGATTTGTGTGAGTGCGGCTCATGGATTTATGTACATTCTTGATGTAATGATTGAGTTCCTCTGAAAAAATCCCCGATCAGGTAGTGACACTGCAGTATGTATGCTGGCAAGTCCACCTGTGCTTGAAATCTGTCCCACCATTCATCTTGGGAAAATCGGTGGGTCGTTTTCATTAGCGGACTCTTACTCAGGAATTTAGTTCAGTCTGCACAGTTGGAAAGATCGTGTTGCTTGTCTGTTCACTACTGCTAATTCTTAGGAGCTGCAGATTTTTGCTACGTGGCCCACCCTGTGGGTTTCCACTGCTTGCTTTTTTTTTTTTTTCCCTAAGTTGTAGAGAATGCAGAAAAGATTTGGAAAAATATACCCTTGGATATTAACCCAGCACTGTGATAGGTTTCTTCCTAAATCATGGTAGAGGGGGGAAAAAAAAAGAGAGAAGGTTAAAAATAGAAGAGTTGTAGTGACTGTTAGCCAAGTAACGTGGCTGAACGCTTGTCCTGAAATCCTGGAATTGGGATGTGAAGCAGCAGGGCTGCAAGTGGGGCTGGAAGCGCCTCCTGGGAGCAGAGCCCAGCGGCACGGCAGGATGGCTGTCCTGGAGAGCTGCTTCTCAGGGCTGGAGTCAGAGCTGCTGCAGCTGAAGCCTCTAGCTGCTCCAGGCTTCCTTTAGCACCAGGATTGCAGTGTTCCACTATGGAGAAAATGACCAATACTTTATTTATAGTTGCAGGATTCGAGCTAACTTTTCCAAGGCTACAATTCTACATTTTCCAGGTAGTGCGTATTGGCTTTAGGTCAAGCAGTAGTTCATATGCTGTCTTACTCAGTCAAAGGGTCAGTCTGGGATCCATTTGGAAGTGGGGCTAGGAGTGCGTCATTGGTAAAGCTTTGTGGTCTGTCTGGGGGAGGCACTGCAAGCCCTGACTGTCGGGGTGCCTCCATTCAGATGGGAGGTGGACAGGCCTACACACAGCTTGGAAAGCTCTTCAGTGGCAGGATGAACTTTAAGGCTCGTGTTTGGAGGGCTGGCAAAATTGAAATTAATAATTGTTAGCCTTTGTAATTTAAATTTCAGTCTTGCTTTGTCTTTTATCCCATGCACAGATTAAAAGCATATCTGGCTTCTCTTTCCCTTTCGCTTTCTTCACCCCAGTACCTCAGCAGTATATTAAAATGGAGAAATTCCATGTCCAATCTCACCAAAGCTAAGCTGGCATGAAATAGTTTGCAGGACATTTGCGGTACTCCCTGCTGCCCTCCCCCTTCCCTCTCCATCTGTTATCCAACTCTTTGTTTCTCACTCCACTCTTTTTTATTCTCTTGCATTGCTTGTGGTCAACCTTTTGTTATTCTTTTCTTCAGCTTTGTCTCAAAACTCCATGAAACAATTATAAAGAAAACATAAAGAACCAGTTCTCAGACTCAAGCCTAACTTTTAAACCGTGTTCAAATGAGGTTTGAAATGAGGTGATGGGAGTTTATGCATCCCCAGTTAGAAGCAAAGCCAGGCGAGCGTGATGAATTTATTGATGATAAGCCTCAGCCCCGATTAAACATCTGTTGAAACTCAACTTAGTAAATTACAGCAGATTATTGCTGCCTTAGCTGCAGATGCTGGGTCTTCCTGGGCTCTGGAGGAGCGCGTTGCACCATGTTGGTGGGAGTGGTAACAGTGGTCCTGGGCTCTGTCCTGCCCGAGGCTCCCTGCAAGATTAAGAAAATTCCCTCATCCTTCTTAAAATCAAACATGAAAAACATCCTCAAGAATCTTTTCAAGGTGCACCATGTACCACTGGGGGGGACAAGGAGTAAGGCATAAAGCTTATTTTTCTTTTTGGTTAAAGAGGATCTGAACTGATTCCGGAGGCAGCCAGAAGGCTGCAAAGTTCCTAAGGCAACAGATTAATTAGCTTAATACAAACTTGACCTTACTTGTGTAGAAAATCATGTTTTACAGGTTGGAGAAGAGTGTGGCAGGACAGCAGTCACACGGTGCTTCAGTGAAACTGTGGATTAAAACTGTTGCAGATAACCAGAGGGCATGGGTAATTTGTTAGACTCCGTGGTGTACACATTTTCTCACTGTGGGAAACCTGGGTATTTCTTTAATATTGTGCCTTGCCTTTCCTTGCTTTACTTTTGCCTGGCTTTTTTTCTGTAGTCCAATAGGTCCAATTTGCTTTGTGTTTTGTTTTGTAGCCAGTACAGAGTTTTCCACCTTTTCCATATAGGGGTCCTCTCTTTCCTATCCACTTAGCAATATGGAAAGATATTTCCTCGAGAAAATAGGTTTTTCCAGCCAAGAATGCATTGCCAAATGTTTGTCTAAAGCATGTCATTAGTATGGACGAAACAAATGATAACCAGCCCAAATCCAAACCTCTTGGCAGCCAGCTGGAACAAAGGACTCTTTTGACTGTCTTGTGCCAGACATTTAAACCCATGCAAGAGGCTGTGCTTAGAAGAACGACATTCAAAATAGAAGCCCTGGGTGCCATAAAATAGGCAAGTTGGTGCAAGGCAAGAGGACCCGGTAACTTTATTCCTCAATCCAGGATGTAGTTTCATGGCTGTCTGAAGAAAATGAGAGAAGAAAAGTAAATCCTGCTGCAGGAACTGAGCTTGCTTTGGGTCCAGGGCAGCTCTGGTTGGTCTGTTTGAGCTGCGGTGCTCCTGTGAGCAGCAGTGGCTGCAGCAATGCGGCAGCTGGCCAGCAGCAAGGAGCTCAGCCTGCTGCTTTGGGTTTCCTTTGTCTGGTTCCCCTGAGAAAAAACCTGCTACATCTCAGCTGGGAGGTGATTGCAGTTTCTGTAATTGATCAATTATTCCATGTCAGTAGAAGCGTTGCATCATAAAGTGCTGTGGGATTTTGGAGGAAAAAGTCTTTTGTGATAATAAGATTATCATCAAGCCTGGTTAGTTATGATTGAACACATTCTTGAGTCCAGGATGAAGGCTCTAGAAACTGCAGGCTTCTCCTGATCATCATGGTGCAGATCTTTGTGTGAGCACTGTTTTTTGATTGATGTAATATAGAAATTAACAGGAATGCTCAGACTTTTTTCTTCTGTGTCAGTACAGCTCTAACTTCTGCCTTGGCTTAGTAAGGCATGCTGGCTTGCCATGCCAGGCAAGTGTGCTGCTGCTTGTTCCTGGCAAGGAATCTAGGTCATTTGTACCTCTTAAGCCTGGTAGAGAAATGAGCAATTGAGTGAATTGTAGCCTTTCATTTTACATAAAGTTGAAAGAAAATGTGAAAGAGGAAAAAAAAAACAAACCCACCAGCCTTTCTTTTATGTGAAAGCGTACACACGTACAGATGTTTGCAAAAGCTGCAGAAAATAAGCTGTGAATGCAAGAGGTTTGTCATAAATGAGGAGCGATAGTCCATACAAAAATTGCTACTATAATGACAGTCTTTTTGTTGCTGTGCAACTTTCCACAGAGCCATTTGATTAACACCATTTTTACTATCTTTGAATCCATATGGAAACAGAGTAAGTAAAGCAGGAGCCCCGTGCTTCCCTTTGGGTGTTGCGCTGAGGAAAGCAGCCCAGCAGGAGCTCTGAAAGCAGCTGAGCACCACGACTGCTGCTCTGGAGCTCTCTCACCTTTGCTCGTGCAAAATGCACGTTACTGCGCAGTGCAGCCATCGCTGAGGGTCTGCTGAACATTTCCCTTTCTTTGGCCCAGACTGTGTTTTTTTGGCCAGTGCTTCGACATGAGAATTGGTCTGTCTTTAAAGCATCACGTATTTACGTGTGCATTCTTATAAACATACGGTTCTGTTCCTGCATAGTATTGCTTTGATAAAGATGTATGCGTGAGCCAGGCTGTCTCTTCCCGTGTGTCTGTGGGTACACTTAGAATCAATTTTTAATAGAGTTGTGATAGTCAGGCCAGCACTTCTACTTGTGCAGGACAAGGCCTTTGGATCATTAAGACTTCTAATGGCAGCTATGGAATGAGTGCTCCAGCGTAGCATGAAGAGGAAGTGAGTGCTTTCAAAGCCTCGAAGCTTTGCTTGGAAGCAATTTAAATCATTTAAGGGAGTGATTTCTTAGCAAATATACTTAGTGCTCAGTACAAATGAATCTGTATGGCAGAATACTGTGTTCTTTTTACTACTTCTTGCATGAAATGCCTTTATGGTGCTAAGTTCTTTGCACGGTGTCTATTCTCTGTGTACTCCTTTGCGTTTTTTTCCCCTGCAGAACTGCACATTCTGCTTCCATGGGAGCATGACTAATGCACGGTTTGATTTCTATAGCACTAGTGATGTTGTGCCAGTGTTTTAGCAGGGGATTCCCATCAAAATTTCCCTGCCCGCCCGTGTGCCAGCGAGGAGTAGTGTGAATCCAAGATGTGCTTCACTTACATACTCTGGGGGGAAGTCCGAGGCCCCCACTTACTTTCTCACCTGGTAGCTGCCCCCAGAGGGGAGCGGGTGGCTGAGCCCTGGCCAGGAGTGCCTGCTCAAGCTGCGCCTGCTGGGAAACCTTGGCAACACAGGACTTTTTTCCCTTCTTTCGCTTTCAAGCATTCCCTGTTTGGACTGCGAACAAAGACTGTTTCAGTAAGTGTTTGTACAGTGCCTATCTCACTGGGCTCTGCTTTCCTTTGGGATTGTTAGGTGCTTTTGTAGTAATAATGAAATTAAAGCTGCCCACTGGTCCAGCAGGCAGCTGTCAGAGTGCTTCACCCAGGGCAAGGGCTGGCGCTCCGCATTGCGGAGCTGTGCACGAGAAGGAAAAGTGATTGAGCCCTTTTCAGCCTGTCTTCGTGACACCAGGAGGGCTGCAGAGCTTCACACCTGAGCGGTAGCAGTGTGCCACTCTCTTGCACTGTCCGCTGTAGGAGCAGCGTGTGAAGGTTTTGGAAGAGATTTCTTCATTGTCATGTTATCTGTGAATAACTGTTTATTCCTATGGCTCCTAAACAGAGGATCCGTGACATTAATTGTGAGAAATTACTGTAAGAGCTGCAAACTACCTCCTAGCAGGTTCCTAGTTATTGAAGGGAATGATTGTCAAGGTACATAGACAGTCATTCTCATATATGTGCTTGTGTATAAATTAAATATACATATATTTAATTTTTATGTATATACATGTATATATAAAATTGACAAAGACTTGGCCTGGCTCATGCTCTTGCTGGGCTGTTCAGTGTTATGCACCATTCAGAGCACACAAGTGTTTCCCCTTGTACAAAGACTATCTTTGTGTTTTGTGTGAAGTCACGGTCTATTTAAAACTCTGTATTTTAATAATGGGTTTCACTGGAAACTGGAGGAAATGAGTCCGTGGGTTTTTGTCCTGATAAACCCGAATTGGAAATTGCAAAGTCAACTGTGAATAAACATGAGCGTTGTATTTTGTTGTTTCTTCTTGCCAGTTTTGTTCCTCTTTTTGAATGTTTTACAAGTGGTTATAAAGTTCACATCAGTGATTGCATACAAGTTCGGGAGTTCGTGGAAGAGCTACTTCTGAAGCGTTTGCTGACCACGTAAATAAAATGAGAATTGAAATAGGCACATGGGACCTACCATATTTTTCTGATATATTCTGTTTAATTGTACTTCAGCGTTTGTTGCTGGAGGTGGTTATCAGCACTGCCTGTAGGTACAGTTTACATATAGTGAGATCTAAAACCTGCATCGAGTATGTGGTGTAAAATGGGTGTATCAAAGATCTTTATATGAGGACCGATGCATCTGATTTCATTGCAGAATTGTTCTTTTTTTGTTTGTTATTTTTTCTTCTACAACTTTCAGTAGCTGAGTCTGCTGGGATGTTTAACCTCTTGACACCAGTTACACCCAACAACTGATAGAACTTTTTTTTCTTTCTGCAGGATTTTAAGGGGAAGTGTCTAAAATAAGCTGCATGAATCCATGTGACTGGGGCAGTACTTTCTGTTTAGTTTGCTTAAGTCTAGGTGAGCAAAGATTTGGTTCGTGGAGATCATTTGGGCAGTTCAGTAACAATTATCTGGAATCATAGAGCCATTTGAGTTGGAAGTTGAGCCTTGGAGGCCAACCCCACTGAACAGGGATGCCTACAGCTCCATCAGGTGCTCCGAGCGTGTGCAGCCCGACCTTGGGTGTCTGCAGGGACAGGACATCTAGCTCTCCTTACTGATAGCTTCAATAGTTCAATTTCCCTCTACAAAAAGAATGTTGCAAGCGTAATACACTTGCTTTCAACCTTCAAAGTCTTGATTTATCCTTCAAAAAAAAAAGGAATCTGTGGGAGCAGCCTCTGGGATCCTATAAAGTTCAGCTGGTGCACCCGAACTTCCCAGCAGGAGAACAGCAGGTGGGAGGGAGCCAGCGGTGGGTGCTGCTGCTCCCAGCCTGCATCCTGCTCCATGCAGTGCCACTAAGTCACCCCCTCCAATTCAAGGATGCTCAGCTTGAAAAATGCATGTCTTAGGCAGAAACGTAACCTACTGGGTTCTCACAGGGATGTGTTCTGGCAGCAGAGCTGACTGACAGCAATGCTCATTCCATTTCCTCAAAATGTATTTAGTTATCAAAAATTTAGCCTGCAAATGAACACTGATAAGACCCGTTGCTGCCAAGGAAACTTCTGGTTGCAAAAATAGTATTTTAGAGCTGGAAATGCAACTCTAATAATTGCAGATTCAAGGAAAAAAATGACAGTGTTTGATGAAGATTTTTTGATTAATATTTTAAAGCAGCCTTTGTTTCTGGGCAGCATCTGAAAGCCTCACAAGCTCATACGAGGAAATTTTCTGCTATTATACACAAAGGAAGTGCTAGCACTTGGCAGAGACAGGTTTCTAAATGCTGGAAACATAAGGAAGGTTTTGAAAAATCAGCTTTTTAAAAAATAAATTAAAAAAAAAATCACTTCAGCCTCATTTCTAGTGACTTGGACCGGGTTAGAGCGTGTGGAAAAACTGAATGGCTCATGAAAGGTATCCTGAGTTGTCTCTGCCAACACAGCCATCTTTGATCAGGAGAGAATTACAGAAGTACTCGTTACAAACTGCCAGCTGTCTCTTGAATCTGCTTTTAGGAGCTGCTGTATCATTTGGCTCTTAGTTATTTTATGTGGGCAGCTGCAGTGTATTCGTACAGTGTGCTTGCGCAGCTCTCAGATGCGAGTATGATTGTTTGGTGGTTATTTAAAAGTTATTAATATCTTCAGAAAATGGCTCTTTAGCACAGCGTTGCTTTCTGGTTAGGATGAGTCACGTTGTCTTTGGGTTTTTGTGACTATTTTTCTGCAGTTGATACTATTAATTGATACAACTGATGCTGATGCTATTAATACATGGCCAATCATAGGTCTGTATCAAATATATGATGTTGCAGTTAGGCAAGCTGACAGCTTTCCTTTGTTTCACTCGCAGGTGGATGTGGTTACCGGATTATTCAATAAGTGGTGAACGAATGTCAGGGATCTCCTTGTTCCCTCTTTGGCTGTGTGTATGATACGAAGTGTTAGTTTATCCTTAACAATGGCCTCTTTTTTTTAATTATATATCTAATTTTTTCCCATCAGGAAGAGGTTATCAGCAATCTAAGGGCCGCCAGCAACCAAGAGATTAATTCTTCATTTCTTTGAGTGTGAACAATTCTCATAAAAAGCTTAGAGCAGATTACAGAGTAATAAATAGCCATTCGCTTGTCATTTTTGTTCTACTTTGTCTTTCTCAATAAAAGACTGAAGTCTGTTGTTTTTTTCTTTTCTCAGCTCTGCACATCTGATATTGTGCCCTGTTACTAGGAGAAGTGGCATGATGCGTGTTGCTTCACCGGAGCACAGTGATACTGGCCACTTAATCACGGGAATGCAGGCTTGTGGGAGTCTTGCTGTTTAGCTGTTGCAGGGGCTGGAAGCAGTAATGCTTTGTTATTTGTTCGGGGAGTCTTCGAAGAAATGCCCTGGCTATCATTTCCAGGCATACCTGTACATGTATGATTTTTATAGACATGTATAAAGATATATTTTCTTTGACTTCTTAGAATATATGTGCTTGCAGCAGTTTCTTGGCCTTCTGCTGTGCCTTGGTTGCAACCTTTGTCTCCCTGTGCCAGTCTGCCTTTTAACAAAAAGAATAATACATCTGAGCTGCTCCCAGCCGAATTCCCCTGGGCCGGCTGAACTTCCCTGGTATCAGCAGCAACTCTTTAATCTGCTTTCCTGAGGAAGCAAGGGAAGCAAGGCTCTGCCGTTGGGCTGTCCCTCAACCACTCAGGACTGCAGACTCATTTCAAACCAGGCGGATGGATGAAGGAGTCAAGGGCTCCAGAATATATGTGGCTTTTTGTTTGTTTTTTCTCTCTCTTTTACAAAAACTTGCTAGCCAAATAGCCTGCTTCCCCACGGGGAGGGGACACGTGGTGAAGCCGTTGAGCCATTGGACTGTGTCTGCCATTGGGCAGGGGACACGGAGTGCTGCAGACTGACAGCATCCAGAGCTGGCCCTTTCTTGCTGGCAATAAGGGAGAGGCGTGAGGGAGATTTGGCATCAATGACAGCGCAGGATGAGGCCAGAAACATGCAAGATCAGGCTGCGTGTGCTGAGCTGCGTGCTGTTGCTCTGCACTGTTCTGTGGGGCTACGACCCAAGAGTGGCTCTGTTGCCTCTTGGCTACAGCAGAGCTGAGCTGCGTGGGTCTCTGGCTGCATGGAGTTAAAAACCTTTTGCTATGTTTGCGTTGGCAGATTTATTTCTGAGTTTGTTTAGAGATTGGGATTTTGCTTTGAGCAACTCTTTGCTACTAGTGGTTATGAGGATGCAGTGGTGGGGCAGCTGCAGAGCGCGGGAAGGCACAGAGTTGTGCTTGGTGCAAGCTGGGCACCGTGTGATCGGGGAAGCATTCTTAGGGTGTTGTCACAAAATAAGTACGACTTCCATTTTATTCGTATAAGGGTTTTTGATTTATGGCATAGAGAAGAAATGCTGAAATCGTATTTGGCTGTGGAGGAAAATCTGTACAAATGCACGGGTCAGGCTGTTTGCTGTTTACAGGAGGATGGGCTACCTGTCCTCTAGAGATTCCCCATTCCTGTTCCAGCAGTAGGCATTTTAGGAACATTGTATGTATTACGTAGAAAATTGTTTCATCTTCATGCTGTGAAATGTTGTTAGGGAAAACATTTTTTAATTCTCAAAAAGAAGTTGGTCTTGCACAAGATGGGTTACTGTAATTTTGTCACCTCAAACCAAAGTGTAAATCAGTGCAGTGATGGGAGTCAGAAGGGGACCCAGCTTAGGGGGTTTCTTCCCACAGCAGTGGGGGAGACCACCTATACCTGCTGAGGAGCACTGGCACCCCAGTGCCACCTCGTTTTCCCCCGTGACCCAGAGGAGGAGCAGGGAGATAAGAGAAGGCAGCTGCTCTGGGTGTGTTGGAGCAGCTGTTGGACCAGGACCAGCCCCAGCCAGGGTTTCTGTACATGAAATCCCTGTAGCCAGGCTGGGCTTTTCCAGCCTCATGCCCAGCTGGCGCTCCACTTTTCTCACGGTGTCTTAACCTTGACTCAACACTGCAGCTGGCCATTCATATGGTCCTCAGCTCCATTCTGTGCTTAACTTTCCCCTTTTTAAATAAGCCTGCTGGAAATGGTAAGTAAACATACTGTGGAATTTAGAGCGGATTCCCTTTAGCTGCTGTGCTGCTGTTTGCTGTGCTTACACATCCCAAGGGGCCTGGTGTGACACAGGTGTCCCGATGCCTGTGCTGAGGTGCTGAGGCAACAGATCTGGCTGGTGTTCCATTTGACAGCTGTTAATAAAAGACCTTCAGCAATTCCTGCACGCTCAGAGGTAGTGAATGGGTACTCCTTAGCATGCAGAATTGAAATACATTACTTTAGCAGTAGTTAGTAGTGAACTGATGCCTGTGGAAGTTGCTGTTGCTTTGGAGAGCAAGTACTGTGTCAGTCTAACGCATCGCACTGCTGTCACTGCATGTGGTAGCCATGTGCATCTGTCTTGTGTTTCATTGTCTTCTGTATTTAGCCTGAGATCATCGTCGTGCTAACAGTGACATTTAGAATTGTGTTTAGTGAAGGCTGTATGTACATGAGCCCAACCTCAGCCCAGTATGCACACTTGTATAGCTGACACGAAGTGTCATCTCTAACTTACTTTTAAATTTTAGTATATTAACCAATGCCGTAAACCCATAGCAATTAGACTATATTAGCCAGCCTTGCTGGGATTTTAGTGCCAGGCTTCAGTCTGCCATGGATTATTTTGGCAGCTCTCTAAGAGAAGCTGTATGACCCAGTGGGAACGAGCTGGGGTCTCACCACAGCACCAGCGCTGCCCTGCGGTCACTCGGTGCTTCTCCTGCCTGCTGCCATCAGTAACAGAATCATTGACTGGTGTACTTCAGAATACACACGGTAATGCCAGCAATGGCACTGCTTGCTGCGCTGTAGCGATAAGCTGATGCTCCTTATCAAGCCTGCCTGAAACTGGTCATCCCTGCTACGGTCTTGGCTCTGCAACAGGTTCATCCTTGCCAGCAAATTTTTAATTGCAATTGAACAGGAATTGCCATCAGTGCAAACACCATTATGTGAATAAGTTCTTTCCCAGTTCTTCAGCTCCTCCTCACAGGGCTCATGGGCAGCACGTGCCTCAGCCAGAGTTCCCCATCACACCCCACAAGTGCTGCGTGTAACGAGGTGCAGTTCATCGTTAGGAGATTCAGCGAGAGGGAAGGAAGACGGGGTGGTGCTGGTGGTGCTGGTGGTCCCCTCCCGCCGGGCCCCGCGCAGCCGTCAGCACGGCCTGTCAGTGCCGCAGCCCCCTCCCCTCGCTCCCCTCCGCCTATTGCCATGGAAACCCGGGGCCGGCTTTCGGCAGCCTCCAAACTACTTTTGCTCTTTCATCATGCATGCTGGCATTGTCAAGGGCTGAGGGTATTCCTGCAGCTTTGAATGAATAAAAAAAAAAAGCTGAATTTGGATGGGCGTTTGTTATTTGGGAGGCCCTACAGCAGGAAAGAACGGGCAACCTTCAAGTGACCTAGTGTCCGTACGGTGCCTAGTAAGGAGAAACAGTCTTGCTTCATTAATTGATTAACTTGGAGGGTGGGGGCTATCGGAGCGATCCTTCCGTGAAGTGGACGCGGCGGTTTCCTACCCAGCTCAAGGTGGCAGCGGGCAGATGGCTGGCCGGGCTGTGCGGGTGCGCCGCTGGTAAGCCTGCGAGCTGCTGAAATCGTGCTGTTTGTGGGCTCGGTAATGTCTGCTCAGGTATCACGTAGAAAATGGTGCCTTAACAAATGTCTGCTCTTTGGCTTCATTGTGCATTTGCCGCTGCTTGGTGTCGATGCACTTAGCCGTGCACGTTCGGTGGGAGCAGTTGAGAAGCTGGTAGTAAAGCACTCGCTGCGTTTGCTGCTGTAACGAGCCGGATTGATTTTATCATCTCTTTGCATGCTTTTCTAAAATCCATATTTGTGTAGCGTCTGCGTGGAGATGTTGAGAGGATTTTCTTATATTTGGGCTAAGGCTATTTGATTGCTCTGTGTGATAAGAGCAGCATGCGGAACTGGTAGTACTTGTTAAAGGAAGACCAATTGCTTGCAAACAGCATCTGCAAATGGGGAGGAATGGAATGATGTTGTAAGTAATGATGTTTTAAATATTCTGAAGGCAGAGACCTGTCTGATACAAGCATTGTCAGAAACATTTCAAACAGTATCTTTATCTTGCTTGAGAAAACAGATTATTAGTTCTGGTTTTCTGCTTATGTCCTTTTTTATGCTGAATACATGCATCACAGTGCAATAGGAGTATTTACTAAAATATTCTGGGGGGGCCCGAGCAAAGAATTGTGTTGCCATTTGATTGACTTGTGTCAAGCTGGCCGGATTTTTGTTTCTCCTTGCATTATTTGGTTGGGGAGGGGTAAAAATGTAGCTTTCCTCTAAATGTGTCTGAAGTACATAATGGCTGTGAAGTCACCATGACAACATGGGGACCTGGATCAGATTCTCCCTCCACCCCTTCTGTGTTTTGTTGTTTTCTAAATATTTGTTTGTGCATTCTCTGAGATGTTGGATGGAATATCTTACAGCTCCTGTTCGTTTGGTACTCGATGTTATCCAGCTTTTAGTGTACATTGTGTCTGTAGGGCTTTTTGGGTATGTGCTGTAATGTATATAATTCACAGTGCAGCTCAGATGGAATCTAAACGGGGACATGAGGACCTGCAGCCAGGAGTTAGGTGTCTGCATTTCCTATGATTCTGGTGTTGCAGCCCCAAAAACTTCTGCTGAGCTCTTGTGTGGTTCTGTGCAGTTGTGGCATCACTTCTGAAAGTTACGTGCAAACTGATGTATAAGAACATCTGTGTTCAGATAAGGCTGGAATATAGCATGAGCCTATGGGCTGTGAAGGAGAAATCAGGTTATGGTCAAGAGACAGTTATTTTCTCTTCTTTGCTGAGTGGTACTGAATGCACCTAGTACAAGAGAAGTGCCCGGAGGTTTTAGGAGGACGTGATGCAGGCTGCTCCTCACCACTCTTAGACTTGCTAAATACACACTGTCCAGGGTGAAGTGAAATTTGTCTTCAGTTTCCCTCTCTCTGAGGCACTTCAGTTTCACCTTGTACAAATGTTTCCAGCTTGCTGAGGGTTGGACTGTACAGGGCACTTCAAGCTCTTCCGAAGTGCTGGCACTGTACAGAAAGGAGCGAAAAACTGGGTTAGAGTGGGTGTACAAGAAGAGAGGGTGTGCAAGAAAGGCAGTGGCTGTGGCCTCCACTCCCACAGCTGTTGGCATATGCATGAATTTAGACAGATGCTTACATTAGGGTTGGTATTTTGGGGTGACAGAACTCAGGGCTCTTCTAAGGCAATATTTAGTTTGGGGACTAGGTAGGTTATCTGCATATCTTTCTCTAGTGCCATCTTTGCAGGGTTTATAGGGTGGGAGGGAACGTACTTGCTTCTTATTTGTAACAGCAAGCTGTGTAATTTGTAGTGTATTTAATGGAGTAACATGTGGATGTTCTGTAGAGATGGTGGAGGTGACATTTCAGTATCAGTAGAGAATGGTAATTAAATACTTTTAAGATACCTGCATACTTATTGAGGGAAAAAAACACACTGTAATTTGGATTCGTTGAAGTACAAATTGCAATTGTTTCTTGTGCCTTATCATATGTGAATCTCGAGGTGAAGTGTATTATCTTTGACATCTTCCTAGAACATATGGACCTAGCTGCTCTCGTGGCAGAGTTGTGAGCATGTTTCATTATTAAGTCAATTGAAAAGCAAATACATCATGACTTTTGTCTTTGCCATGTTACTGCACTTGCCTGACATGAGAAAACGAAGAGCTCTAGGTTTTCCTCTCTGTTCCTATCATTCTAATGTTTTACTTGCTGCTACACAGGTCATATAATGACTTTTTTTTTCTTAAATTTGGAAGAGTGCTGAATTCTGTCTAACACTGGAACTGAAGTTCCAAGTAAAGGAGTTATCTGGAGCTGAGTGGAATGGTGCCCTTTGAACAACTTCATGTTGATGTGACATTATTTCCCCTTTTCCTTACTGTTACTAGATGTTATCATTTCAAATATAGCGAGTGTGCAGAAAATCCAGTTTTTTGGAAATACATCTTGAGTATCTGAGAAAAGATTTCATTTGAGCCAGAGGCCGAAAGCAATGAGATAAATCAGTGACGAGAACAAGTAAGAGCAAGAATCTGCTGGAGTTAGGTTATACAGATTTTTGTGGTTTTACATCTTGCTTTCAGGAGCCTTAAAGTTAGGAAACGTACCTTAAATGCTAGAGGCAAGAACTTGAAAGTAATGAATTTGGGAATAGCAGTGAAAAGAAAAAAAAGATCAGACCAGAAATAGATTTCAGCTGCTCCTGTCACTCCCTTTGCTTCTCATCTACTCTGTGTACCTAGCAATACTGGAGTTACATGTGGTTATTGTGCCAATTGAATTCTTTGCTGAGTGAACCAGGAGGATAATTGTCTTTCTTCTAAGAATAAATTACTTCCCCTTATTCCCATGGCTTGAGACAGCCTTGATGCTGTAATGAAATCCAAACCCTCTAGATGTATGATGGTCCAATGGGAGTAGATTGACATCCCCAGTGGCTTGCAGCATTCTTGGTGTTTAAGGATCCTGGACATTGAAATTACACTTTTTACTCTATGTAAAGTTAGCAGCAGTACTCTAAGAGCCACTGCCTCAAACCAAGATTATATATATATATGTATATCTATCTTTCTGTTCATTTTGTCAATTTCTGTGTGGGGTAAAAAAAAAAAAAAGGCTTTCTTTCAGGCTTTTCAGGTACTGAATGCAGTCATGTTTTTTGCAGTATCTTTTTAGGAACAACCTGTATTTGCTCTGTCCAAGACTGGTGATAGCTTGCAGTGCAGCCCTTCTGCTTGGTCTTTTCCCTGGCACGTGGGGAGTGCTGGCATGCAGACTGCCACGGAGCACTTCGTCGCAGGTCCAAAATTCTTTAATTTTATTAATTTAATTTAATTCCTTAGGATACAGGGTGTCTGCCTGCTCCCCCACCAAAACTGATACATTCACTAGCGTGGGTGAATTCACAGTTTGTTGTTAAAGCTGAATCCCGTTTTTATAGAACTGTTCTTTGCCTTCTTTTGCCTTTTAGAAGAAGAAAAGAACACAGTTTCTGAGTTGTGTTTTCCAACTGGAAACCCAAACTGAGCATCTTCACTTAAGCATGGGATCTGTTGAAGCTTTGTTTCTACTAAAAATGCAGATGTGGCATTAGAAACCCCTTGCCTCCAAAATGATGCATCTGGAGGAAATGCTTCACTGAAATAACTGTAGGTCTCAACCTGTTTGGTTTATCAAACACAGGTTGGTTTTAATGTGGGTTGCTTTCTTTGAACAACTGACACTTTGGTCTGAGAAGGCAAGAAGATGAATCTGTGTTGATTTGTTTGCGGAGGTGATTTGTGCTGCGACTGGGCTCTGCTGGGTGCAGACTGCTGATGTGCTGCGCATTGTGGAGAGGTGGGAAAAGCATAATGGCTCTGTTCTGCCTTCGGGGGGCTGTGGTCTCGTCTTGCTGGCTCCCATCAGAGTGTGGCCTCCTTTCACTGTGCTTCCCTTCGTAATGGATGAGCTGCATCAGGTTTAGTATAAAACTGCATCTCTAGTCCCACTGTCAGCAGCTGTGTGAAGTTCTGCCCTCTAACACAGGTCTTTTGTAGAATCGTAGGATCACAGGGGTTGGAAGGGACCTCTGGAGATCATGAAGTCCAACCTCCTGCTAAAGCGGGTTCCCTACAGCAGGTTGCACAGGAAAGTGTCCATGTGGGTCTTGAGTATCTCCAGAGAAGGAGACAGCACAGCCTATCAGGACAGCCTGTTCCAGTGCTCCGTCACCCTTCATGCTGCTGAATGTTGAATATAGTTTGTTAAACTGTACTTCTTTGGAATTGTTGGCATGAGAAGCAGAGTGAACAGCAGTTGCCATGAACTAGACATACTAACATGTAGGTTGGTATGAGATGCAGGGGGCTAACGGAGCTCACAGCCTGCCCCTGTGAGATGGTAAGTCTCCCTTATAAAGGAGCAGCGCTCTTTGTTCGTTTTCAGCAGCCTGGATGGAGAGGCTGGAGGTTCAGTTCTTGTAGGATTGGGCCCTTGAAGAGTTAAATGCACAGAAGTGCTAATCAGTGAATATTTAGGTCATGAAGGACCGAGACTGTAGAAAGACCAAATATTCCTGACAGTTGGTGGTTTTTAGATTGGTAGTGGAGTAATGGGGAATATCTTCTATCTAATATTCACACCAGAATTTCACTTTCTGATTGTATTTTGTGTTTGTCTTAGCTTTGCTTTGCAACAGGTGAGGTGTGGAATGGGTCCCTAGGGGGGCTTTTTGCAGTCATTATTTGTGTCTTCTGTCAGGTCCTGCAGCTGGGTTCCTAGCACCCGGGGCAGTGTGGGTGCAGGTGGGCCAGGGGCACCAAAGCTCTTCTGCTGCTCCAGCAGTGGCCGCGCGTCCGAGAGGGTGAGACTGTTTGGGAAATGCTTGTTTCATGCCTTTGGTTATTGTGCTAGAATTAGTAAATTGGCATTCAGTGAAAGTAATTCTCAGTAATTAATTTTTTTCTCATCACTGAGCTTCATGTTTATAATTAGTTCTCTTGTCTGCTTCAGGAGATGAGTATCTGTCTGTTGGAATGAGTTCTTTTTTTGCCTCACTTTGTTGAAAATTGCTCAAACTACACTTATTATCATCGGCATTCATGGGAAATGAAAAATCACTCAGGTGGAGGTTCAAAGCCCGAGGAGCTCTCAAGCACCCCTGCACTTAGGAAGGTAACTTGAAAATACCAAGAAAAGACAGGCAAACATTCCCATTAATGGTGTGTTTTCTTCTAATGCTTGCTTTTGCTTTAAAAAAACACAACTTCATGATAAAAATAGATAGCACGTGCTGTACTGTATAACCTGTAACGTGCATGTCTTCCTGCTTTCATAGTGATCTCACTTGGTGATGATCTTCTGCATGGACAGGTCAAGGCAGGGGAATCACATTAGTGATAGTGGTAGTGGCGTCACCTTTGCGGTTGAGAAAGACAGAGTGTTCACAAAATTCAAGTGTGGCTGTATCTTGAGTGTTCTTTGTTTCTAGCTTCTAGAATGTATGATTTGAAAGATTACTCTTTTATATGAGAACAAATCATTTCTACCTATGCATTTTTGGAGCAGCAGCCTCTTGTGCCTGTTCTGAGCAGTTTTCCAATGAAAATGTTTCATTAACTTTTTCCTATTATTATTTTAAAATGTAGAAATGCAGTCTGACAATCTGGAGTCCTGAAGTAGTCATTTGACAGTGAAATACTCTGAGCAAGACGTCCAGATTTATTCTTGCACTTGTGTGCCCGAAGTACAGCAGTTGGTTTGAATGTTTTTTTAATGTTTGAGGTAGGCTGAGCAAAGAGTAAGAGAATATTTCAAAGTAGGGTAAATCCTGTTTTTCTTTCATCTCTCTCTACATGGAAATGAACTGAGGAGTTCTCTCCAATAGTATGGGAATCTGTGTTGAATTAATGTGATGTGGGCTTATTTCTAAGCCACTTACTTAACTCCTGGGGGCATGTGCAAGTCTCAGACTGTGCATCTACTGCTAGTTTGAACCTTACCCAGAGAAAAGGAGTGAAAGCTGTGGTTAGAAGGCAGTGTAATACACTGTGTGGTTTGGGTCAAAATGCTCTCAGATCATGCTGTGCAAATGAAGAGTCTCCTTAATGCAGCGGCAGCTGCCCTGGCCCATGTTGCTGCCATCTCCTGCAGGCACCTGTGGGGCATTCAGGTCGCTCAGCTGAGGGAAGCGGGGAAAGGAATGGTGAGGAGCAAGTACACAAGTTGAACGTGTCAGTGGTTTATCAGCATGGCATCAGTGGCTTCAGTGGTGAGGCAAAAAGACATTAAATCTGCTGATGGGAAAATGACTTGAAAGGTACAGACAGGTCCATGGCGACATGTAAAGTAGCTCCAAATGATCCTGTATAGCTGATGAAAAAGCAGAAGCTTGGTCATGTGAAATACAGCAGGTATAATCATCCTTAATGTACAGGAAATTTGCTTTCAACAAAAGGAGTATCTGAATACCTGCAGAAATTGAAATGTTTTTCCATTGGCAGAGCCAATGAAGGGAACCTGAAGAAAGGCTTGTCTGCCTTCAAGATACTCTTTATTTTTTTCCATCTATGTTAATTTATCTTAAAAACGAGCCAAAACGGTAAGTTCTTTTCTTCCTACAAAAACTTCTATTGCCCATGTCTTTTGGCTACAGCAGTTTATTTTCCTGGAAAGGTGTTTGTGCCTTGTGTTCTGGGTGTGATTGGCTGGAGATTGGCTTTCCAGTCTGTGCTTGCTGGGAAGTTAAACGCTGGACTCACTCATCATTTGGGAGTACTCGGAGGCAAGGCAGGAACACACACCGTGGCTGGGATGAAGTTCTGGGATCTGGAAGGTGAGTGCTGTTGCTGGCTGTGAGGCAGGACGCAGAGCACTCGGCGGGCCATCAGAAGTTGTTACAGGGCTGCTGGCTGCAAACTGCACAGTAGTAGCCCAAAATGAGTCCTGCACTGCCAGATCTGATGAGCTTTTGGGCAACGTTTTGACTAGGGAAGTCAAAAGGGAGGGAGAGTTCAGGTGCATCTTTTGGAGAGATGAATTAAAAATAACTTGCCACCAGTTTGCTTGTAATAATAACAGTGAGAATTAGATTGATATGAATGGACTAATTGTAGCCACCTAAGGTACCAGATTTCACATTTTCATTAATTCACCTCTCTCCATAGTGAGTTTGCTATTTAACTGCTTACTGTTTCTCAGCATAGTGGTGCATTATGTAGGCATTTGGGTTTTGCAGATCAGTACTTTTGTTTCTTGTAATGGTAAAATATTGCTTTCTTGTTTATCCTTCACTGATCATACTGCTATGAACGTTTTCTTTGGTGGTATAGATTACATTCCTTTCAAGCTTGGTAATTGCATCATCTTCAGCGTGCAGTAAAATTTAAGCCATTGTGCACCCACTGAGTGAGGACTGTCTGCTGATGAATAGCTGCATTCTCTGATACTCAAACTCGCTCCAATTCATCTGTGAAGAATTGGATTTGGGATGTTAATTATCCAGACAAATCAGCAATTGATTTAAAGCATTGTCAAGGACAAAGCGAAGAATAAATAGCTTCTGCAAAATATGGCATTGTAAAAGGGTACTGATACTGGCTGCTGTAATTTGTCTGCGTACCTCTGAAAGCATTGTGCAGAAACATGAGCCGAGCTTTTTGAGATAATTATCCACAATGAATACTAACCTATTTCTTCCTCTGTATTAAAAGACAAAAGCAAATTTGGTTGTGCGCTTTGTAAAAATAAACAAAAGCAAGCTAATTAAAACTTGGTGATCCTTCCCAAAAGTTTCTCCGACTTCTGTAGTCACGTTCAGGGCGTTATGCTATGGAAGAAGCGTTTGCAAGGTGAGGATTCAGTGCTGAGAACTGTGTTAAGTAAACTGGGTGTTGGAGGAAGTTTGGGAGTCAGCATGGGGGGGGTGTATGTGTGTAGATGTACGTACACACAGTATTTAAACTGCAGTATCAGCAGCAGTGAATCCAGCTCATGGGTGTATTCTGTGGGGGAGTGTTTGTGAGAAAGGTGAAGGCATATATAAAATAGATCTTTGCACCTTACAGGTGCCATGGTGCTTGGATTTGTAGATCATAGAATCATAGAGCGGTTTGGGTTGGAAGGCACCTTTAAGATCATCTAGCTCCAGCCCCTCTGCCATAGGCAGGGACACCTCCCACTAGACCCGGTTGCTCAAAGTTGCATCCAGCCTGGAAAATGAATGTGTTCTTGTTTGAGGCATATTTCCTAGCGTAATAATAACCTGGAAAGTTTCTTCATTAAAGAAATGCATGTGAATGGTTATTTGTCATATTCAAGATCTTTTGGTTGTAGATGAGTGCTGCGTATGGGAGTTTTATTTTCACTTAGTGAGACTTGCCTCTGTTCAGTTCACAGAAAAAACTTCCATTTTTATTGGAAAACAGAACATCTGAAAAATCTCTAGGAATGAGTTTTCTTTCCAACTTTAAGCTCTGAGTTAAGTGAGAAAATGGAATTAATGCTGCTTCTGCAGTGCAAGGGATGGCGTTCGCTGCTGTTGGACCCTGGATTTCTTCTAGGTAGTGTGAAAATGGCAGTTGAAGTAGGTAAGGGACTGGCTTTTGGCTCACTCCTATTTGTCAGACCTTTTTTCCTGCCTTTTTAATTAATTTTACATGAATTAGGAACATGCTTGAGCAAAATAGGAGTCCAAGAATTCAACTGCTGGCAATCATATTACGGCAAAAAAGTAGAGCGCCGCCGATCTGTTTAGCTCAGCAGTGGTTAATGTGTGAGCTGCTAGCCTGCCCCAGTTTTGAGATAAAATATGTCAGATTGAGGTTGTTTCTTCTCCATGATGACACAGGCAGTGAGAGCAGGTTTTCTGAGGAGGCAGCATGTTGTCAGGCTGCAGTGACTGGGGGTGCTCCTGCTTGGAGGGAGTTCTTGAGTGAACCCAAATTCTGGTGCCCTGGCCTGCCTGGAGCATCAGAGGGGAAGGAAGCCAGTGGTTTTTCTTTGTGGTAAATTTTGCCTATGTTTTTTTCCCATTGCTTGCTGCTTTCTGGAGCTGTTACTGCTGATATCCATCTTATGGTGCCATCTCAGATGGAGTGTGGGTTTGGACCCAATGAAAATGGAATGAAAAAATGATTTGACTGCTCAATAGATGGTTCCACGTTGGGCTGACAGTCTTCATCTCTCTGAAATAGTGCAAAGAGCCACCCATACACAAATTAAAATGTTCATTTCTACAGCCATAATGCAAAGGAAAAAGAAAGTCAAGGGTTAAGTAGGAGTGGGGTATTTCATGCCATTGCTGGTTCTTACCTACTTATTCCACACTGCTAGTCAAGTGCTGACCTTCCTCTGCTGTCCTCTCAGTCTGATAGCCTGTTATCACTTGCAGGTATTACTGCTTAATGTTGTGGCTGTCACTGCAGTACATGGGTGTTTCCAATTCATCACTGCTTATTCCAGGGAGCGCTCCCAGATTTGTGATCTCCTTCCTTCCCCAAACAAGGGGACAGACTAGGCACTGGAGCTGGTGCTGGCCGTACGGCTTTGCTCTATCCACGTAGGTTCTCATTCCCAAGGGCAGGGCTTCTGGTCTTTCATCTGTCTGTAAAATGTCAGTGCTGTGGTGTAAGTAATAAAGGTAATGATGGTCTCACAAGGCTGTGTGTCTCCCTAGGGGGATGGAGGCTCCTGTCCCCTCCGTTCCCAGTCCCCCATGTCCAGATGGCGATGCCTTAATGGACTTGTTCGCGTCCTCTTTGAACAGCACAGCCACTCAATTTGGCAGCCATGTTACTTCATATTCAGATGTTGTGAATCTAGCAATCTGCCTTTCAGGTAGCTTATTTTTTTAATATTTTAAAATGGAATCATTTTCAAATGCCAAAACTGAGGGATTTTAATTTAACATTTTAATTTGTGTTTTCAACAGATCACTGAGTAAATTGAGATTTTATGCCCTTACGTGTATTTCCAATATTGAGTTTAAGTATTATTTAATGTTTTTAGATGACATTTAAAGAATCCTAAGATTACAAAAAATATATCAAAATCTAAGCCAGCCACACTTCTCTTTAATCAAATCCATCTCCTTCCTTTAGGAAACGGTAGAGGAATTTAGTAGTTCTCTATTGTACATCTTGTGCTCTGTGCCTTCCTCTTAGTGTTAACCTGGTGTGTTTATTTTCATCACACTTTAATAACACAGTATTACTTTCCCATTTTATACCTGGAAACTAAGATGTACAAAAAAGATTAACTCCAGAGATTAAATTAGTCCTGGGATACGTGCATTGTCATGGGGCCTTTTGACCTGAGGGTTAAAGCTGTGATGGATGAAGCCCACAGTGAGTGGTGATCACAGAGCAGTAAGTGCTCAGGAAGGTGAAAAGCACTGTGGGCTGGGAGCCCTCCTTGGGCTCGGTTCTTGTGTTGGGCATCTGGCTGCAGTTCCCACTGGACTGATGCCTTGAGGTTACAGCATGCCTTGGTGTCTGCTCAGAGGGGAGCAAGAAACTGAGCTTGGAGCCTGTGGCTGTCATCTTCCTTTTGGGTTTCTCAAAAAAGAGCTGTCACTCCCTACTGAGGGAGGTGGAAGATAATGCACGCTTTGCATATATTTATGAACGCCTGATTTGGATATAGGGAGAGTGAAGCCTAAGCTTTGAGCTTCTCCTAATTAGCCCCGATGAATTTATGAGCAGAATAACATAGCTTAAGGCACTGAGTGCTAACTTCGGTGACAATCACAACATGTTTCAGGATGCAAAAGAGTCTTCTGATGCCACAGGTCAGTGGTTGGTGAGTGATTGTGCTGCCAGTGTGGGGTGCTGGGCAGCCAGGGGGCTGGAACAAACATGAAGGCATAATCAGGCTTCATTGCAGTTCACCTATGCGTGTGCTTTCTTGTGCCTCTTTTAATTGTTGTTATTCTTTGAAGGGCTTCTGAAATCTCAAGTTTGCTGACACTGAGCAACGTGCTGCTAAGGAAGCATGAAGTGTACTGGCAGATTTAAAGGTGTATATGTCACTGTTGGTTGCTTGATGCTAACTCAGTTGTTTGCTTTGGGTATAAAGTTACTGTTAGAAAAGGTGACTCATTCAAAGGTGTTTTTCTGTGTGCTGTGATATTTGCAGCAGTTTATGCTAGCTGGAGCCAATAGATGATAATAAATCCAAAGAACAATGACAACAACGACAGAACACATTTATCCATAACCCATTCTAAAGAACTGAAAAAACTGTGGCAATATAAATTAATTATAGTTAGTCAAGTAAAGAAAGAGATCAGAATTATCAATTCATTACATGTCAGTCAGTATCTGAAATAATCTTTCAATTACCTTTTTTTTTCTTTTTTTTTTTTTTCTGTTAGATCTCTGTGTATTTCTTCATGGCTTCTAAGTTTCAGTAATGACCCTTATTCTTAAATCCCTCTGTTGTTTCCAGTTGTCCTCTCCCTTTATCACTCAGCTTTGCCAGCAAGCATACGTTGTACATATTCAGTATTCTCCATCAATAAAAGGACAGTATGAAATAACAAGGCAGACATTTCCTGAAAACCACTAATTACTGAAACAATTACTGCCATCCAGTAAATGCTATTTTATGAAATAAAATTTTATATGCAATTATTTAGATATATCCCGAGCAAGTAACGTGGTTTATAATTATCCTTATAGTTCATATACTTCTCTTTCAATATGCCAGTTGCCAATTGCATTTCATGTAATGACAGACCAGACTCTTTCTTAGTTTATTTCTGTATTGAAGATTATCCCTGAGCAAGAGAAAATGTAAATTGTTTCCATGGTTTTAATTTGAATACACAGTTTGTGCTACTGATCTAATTCTGAAATATAATGTTCATCTTATATAGAGATATATCTTATATACATATGTTCATCTTGAGTTTCATTTTTTTCCTGGATTTCTTTAAACTGTCAGAGTTGTAATCCAATTTTGAGATCATGTATGGTATGTTCTTCTCTTGAGGATGAAGATGTGGCTGTAAGTCACAAGGATTTTAGTGTTTGTGATTTACAGCTGTTGTCTAGGATAATCAGCTAGGTGCTTGCAGAATGTTCTTACAGCCTGTCAGTAGCTACTGATTTGATGAAAATGTGATTACAAATAACAGAAAATAAATGGTTACTGCAGATACAGTAAATATGCTAGAGTTTTGTTGGGAGAACCAACAATAGATCTTTTTACTGTAGCTTTTTTTGCACGGTCCTTGTTACAGGCCTTTGAGTTGGTGCTACTTTCTTTGGTGCTTGCCAGGGTGAAATAAATATAAAGGAAGCTTTATCCTATCCTGTCTGCTCTGGGATCCAAAATACTGGAACCAGTTCAGTGGTTTTTAGTCTCTTCCAGTTTACTTATCCCTGTGTTGTTTATGTGGAGCACCTTTAACCTTTGTGGGTTCTTTTTCCTGCTCTTGCTTGAGTCCTTAGAGACAGTAGATCAGAGTCTATAAAAGCACTTATCTAGGCCAAGATGATGTTAGTGCAAGCAAAACAACACTTGATTCTCAGTTCTTCCATCTGGAAAACACTGAATATGCTTGTGTATCTCCTTGGAAATGGAAGCAATGCTGAATTTGACATCAGGAGTGTCCAGTGTTGCTTCAGTTCGGTGGGATTAGCCATGCTGTGGGAAATGGCGCCTTATCTCAGCCACTTCCAGTGTGTACATTGAAGGTTTTTTTATTGTAGCTGGTTGCCATATGTATGTCCGGTGTTTTTTATCTTACTTTGTGTGTCACTGGGTAGGGACTGGGAACCATCAGACTCTTCTGTACAAGGCAGCGGTGAGCAGGCAGGCCTGTGGTGGGCGCAGCGAATGGGCCAGCTTTGCACCTGGAGGTTTGGCTGACAGCCCAGAGAGGTGCAGCCACAGGCTGCACTGCTGCTGCTGCTGCTTGTTGTTTAAGGGTCAGGATACTTGTTTTGATTAAAGCCCTGGTGGAGGTCTAAAGCAGATACAATGAAACGTTTCTCACTTTCTGAGCCAGATACTAAGGAACAAAATGTGATTTAACAACCCGTGTCCTCCATGCAAGTGTTACCCTCCAGCAGACAAAGCAGAGAGTTGCAGCATATGTAGACGTTGGAGGTTTGCTGATCCAGTTAGCTGAGATGCAGTGTAGCTGGGACCAAAGCTCCAGGAGATGTGGGCTGCCCATGGCCTTTGGGAGATGGCATCTAGAACTTCATGGCCTGACCTCTCCGAGGCCTGTGCAGGGAGGTGCTTAAGGCCAGGTTGGATGGGGCCCTGGGCAGCCTGACCTGATGAGTTACAGCCCTACCCATGGCAGGGGTTAGAACTGGATGAACTTTAAGGTCCCTTACAACTCAAGCCATTCTGTGAGGCCTCCATTGTGTTGGCTGTACTGCTTCTGAAGGAACTGAGGGTCAGATATACATGTACTGCAACTGTACCTGTGATTGCATATCCCTTATTTGTATTTGAATCGCAAAGGGAGAGGAAGACAACCTAAGCATCCCAACCTTCGGATTTCTGGTGGCCTAGTGTGACTGCTTTGTTTGAGCTACCTCAAGACTCCATGACCCTGCTGTTTTCTGAGAAGGCAGGACACTTCCAGTAGGGTGTTACCGAGCAGCAGTAAGAGCTGGAATATGTTCTTTAATGATTGTCGGGAGCTACTGGAAGTGCATTACTGCAGATATTTTGCAATAAGCAGCTCTGCTACCAAAATAGCATATCAGTTTAAAAATACTCATTACAGTTTTCAGTAATGAATTTGATTTTGCTTAAATGCTGCAGTATGAATTGACAGCACCTTATGGTAATGGAGAAAAGCTAGCCTCTCCCAGAGAAGCTCAGTTCCATAGCAAAAAAAAACACCTGTTCTACCTGGTTTTATTTAGGACCTAAATAGCCTTTTAAATGAGCAAAAGATAATTATCAGCTCACTAAAACCAATAAAATATTTCAAGATCAAAATAAAAAAAGGCAGTTAATTGGGACGCTGCTGGAGATGCATTATATTGTCATTACATCTTAAGTGAAGGATAATCTCTCCTTATTGGCTAAATGAGAGTTTACCCACTGTAATGTGTGCCATTAAGAAGATTCACAAGCACATCAGCAGAGCAGTGTGAAAGAGTCTTGCATGTTGCTTTTCTCATTAGTAAAAAAGAAGCTTCTAGTGAGAGAGGAAATAGAAGAAGCCTTTTTTTCTGTGACACAGATTGAAAAGAAGGCTGGGATCTCAGTGATGGTTCTTAGCACCTGGCTGTGTCCTGGCACTTGTGTTAGCCCTGTAAATCACTGGAGAGTGGGCAGTGCAACGCTTTTCCCTCTCTTCCTCCTTCCCAACATATAAATAACTCTGCGAAAGGCAGATCTGCCAGCTTTCTCTTTGTTCTAGGAAAAGAATCCCCAAGACAGTAAATCACTCAGATGCAGGTAATCTGAGAGGAACAAATTGGAGTGGCTTTGGCTGGGGTAATTTGTTTGTGTCTAACCTGTGTAAAATCTCTTTGGATTTTTACAGTAATGGATTGTTCTGCTGCTGTGATTCCTGTGTTAAAGCAGTACAGATGTGAACTCCCGGGAGTGTTATTAACTTGAAATATACTCTTTGATTTGCATAATCAGTGTAATTGTAAATCAGGACTCTTTCATCATAATGAAAAACCTGTTACCTGTCAAGGGAAAAAAAAAAGAAAGTAAGTAAGTAAGTCAGAGTTGCACCGAATAACTGGTGTTCCAGCTTTCCTCAGTGTGGTCTCTGGGGTCAGTGAGGGCTTAGGGATGGGTGCAGTGGCAGCTTTCATTTGGGAAATCTGTGGCGAAAATGAGTTTGCAGTTGCAGCAGCATCCTGCGCTGTGCCCTTGGGGACCTTTGAGGTGTTGGCTGCGGATGCTGTGTGCAGGAGTCAGGCAGCACTGGGTGGAGTGGAGCCTCTGGGGTGGCCAAGGGGAAGCTCCCAGTGATGTGTGTGGAACAGTCAGGGTGTACCTGGGGACCAGCACTGAACTGAACTCATAACCAGCAAAGGGGGATGAGAAGCCTGTTTGGGACTGCAAGGGGAAGGGGCAGGGAAGGGTAATCTGAATTGCTGTTGCTCTGCTGCATGGTGTGAAGGAAGTGGTAAGTCAGGAATAAATAAGGAAAAGAGGAGCATTATCTTATCTTCCATCTTCTTGCAAAAGGGAAAAAGCAAGATTAGGTTTTATGGATTAACGAATTCTGGATTTCATTATACTTGTAATGAAATACATGAACATAAATCTGATTGTCTGTAGTCCAAGTGTGCGCCTGCAGTGACCTAAGCAGAACTTGAGACACCTGGACCTTGCCTGCTGCTGGAATTAAATCTGAAACCTGGTACTGAAGTCAAAGGAGTTGCTCTGCACTTCAGGAGGCAGAAATAAACTAAGACTGGCGTGCACTGAAGAGATGAGCCTGGCTCTCCCTTTCTCCCTGGCTGCCTTTCTGCTGCAGAGGATGTCTCTTGCCTTCGCTGCGAGGTGAATGACATCCCAACACGAGCTGCTGCTGGTGGGGCTTTTGTCCCTTGTAGTGTCACTCCAGCTGACATCTGCCCCAGGCTGCTACCCCTTTACTTTGTCACTCTTTAACCTGCTTTCTTTACTAGATACAAGAATCTCTTTTCTTTCTTCTTCTTCTTTTTCTACCTTTGATCTTGGTGTCACAGAATGTTACTGTGCCTATTATTTTAGCCTAGAGTAATTCAATTATGCCATTCAAGGGGAAAAGCCAGGCAAATGCTTTCTGGAGAAGAATGAGTTTGTCTTAGCCTGTCCTTTTTACTTTGATTAACTGCAGAAGTTCATAGCACTGCCTTCCAGCCATGGAGATGTGGGTTCAATATCCTACAGTGTTACTTTCTGTATGCCTGTATGAAAAGCAAGTTGAGTGTAAATTTTGCAAAACTGTGGCCAGACTCAAAAATTGACCAATCTCTGAGTAATCACCAGCACTTGAGTGATAAATTAAGTGTGTTTTAAATTGAAAACCTGTTTCCTGTATCCCATGAAGGATTTTCGGTTAAGCCTTGGAATTATCTTGCCAAAGTAGGAGCAGGATGGCCAGCACCTTGTGACCTGGCTGCTGCTCCCTGCCTACCCACCGGTGTGACCATGCCTGGGCCTGGCTGAGCAGGCAGCTGCTGCTTGTGCCACTGATAGCCTCAGACAGCACAGGTGAACGAGCGCTGACTTCTCTACCACATCCTGTTTCGTACAGGAAATTACAATATTTTTGTTTGAGCTTAACATGCCTATTGTTAGTTCTGACAGGGGAAGGTATTCTGTAATGCTTTGCTTCAGTTTTGTTCTTACTTTCCTTTAAAGTGAGCCTATTTTTATTTTGTTTCAGGCTGCTCTCAGTATGGCTTTTCTGGTCACTACTTCCATTCCTTTTTAACTCACCAGTGTCAGGAACCGGGCCTTGCTGCCTTTCCCCTGCTCATTTTCTCATCTTCACTCCTTCTGAGGATGCCTGGCTTTGCAGCCTGGTATAAAATGACCACTTTTTGCTAGGGAAAAGCGACCTTCCGCATGGCTAACACAGATTCAACTTATTTGTCTTGGGAAGTTTAAAGTGTCTCCGTCTGCTGCGAGCTGATTTGAAGCTGAATTACACCCAGCAGATCTTGTTGATCTGCTGTGGTGTGAATATGAAACATCCAAGCAACCTTTTAGGAGTCGTTACTTTGAGCTGGTTGGGATGGGATGATGGCCGTTTGTATTCGGAGCAAAAAGCCTGCAGCTGCAGCTGAGCACCTCTTTGGATTGGTGAACTGTCCTCTCGCTTTCCCCAGCACAGGGCTGCATGCAGTGGTGTTCTGGCAGCTGGATTTCTGAGGTGTGCTTGTGCTTCTGCCTTTGCTTTGTGACATGAGGAGTGTGAAGGTCTCAGTAGGAATGTTTTAGGCACATATTTGAAGTGGTGCGGTAGGAGAGAATTACATGCAAAACTCCTCGTTTCTGTCACTTGGAGGTTTTTTCTCCACTTATGCACATCTATAATTTATAAAATATACACATAAATGTAGAGCAGACATTTATCTTAGGAATCTTAGGAATGTATAGTCGATACCTAAGGGCTTTGCCAGCACGTACTGTCTGTGTGAGCACTGATGGTGAGGCGGCTGGGGGAGGCCAGGATCCCCAAGGGACAGCAGTGCTGCTCGTCCTGCAGCCGCAGGCCGGGGTGACCTTACCGTGTGAGCAGAGCGCTGTCCTAGGCACGTGGGAGATCACACTGCTGGGTTTTTAACAGTACTGAAAAGCACTTGTAAGAATTGAGAAGCACTGGGAAGGGTTATAAATCAACAGTGAGATCTCATCCCCTTCTAAAGACAATAATGAACTATTCAGTGGTCAGGCAAGTGTTGTTAATTGCAGTGAAAGCAATGCACCTACCTCCGTTTGCATGTCTTCAGGACTAGCGCATGTTGTACCTCTGCGTAGTGAGTTCATTTTTAGGACCTGCACTCCCACAGCAGTTGGCTTTTGGAAGCGATTTAGGGAAGAACAACTCAGAGCATAAAACTAATTTCTCAATAACATGTCTGTTTTGATTCAGATGATGAAAGGCAAGGGGCATAAAGCGTGTACCGCTGCCAGTGAAGCATAGCCCTGAGTTATTTGGGTTAGCATGCAGTAATTTGCTTTAAAACTAGCTGATGATGTTAAAGGTGGGAGATCTTCATGCAAATTTATGTAAAACACTGTGACGGTGATGTTGAGTGGTAACCCTCAGGGTGTTATTGAGATGTCTATTAAAGGAAATGTCCTCACCTAAGGCATTCAAAAGAAGTCAGAAGAGGGTAAAAGTACGATGAAACCGAGAGCGGAATGCTGTGCAGGTCTGGGGGTTGTTGGGCCTTCCTGTGCTTTATATGCACAAATCTCTTTAACTGTTTTGCTCTTTCTGGAAGAAAATCTCTCTCCTGGATGTGTTTCTATGTGGTTGTAAGTTAAACTCAATCTACACAATTTCTCACAGCCCTCTTCAGACACTCAGTAGTTTGCTGTGGTTTACAGGCTTTGTATTTTTCTCGTAAGGACACAGACCATCATTTCCCAGGAGAGCGTTCCTCTGTGAGAGCCGTAACCAGAAAGGGAGAGAAGGAGGGCTGTGTGTTTTCAGGACTTAAAGAAATCTTTTAGCCAGCTCTGTCCCTGCTGAGTTACACTGACTGTCATTTCTGCGGGTTGTTTCACAGCAGGCTTTAATGCTGTTACATTCAGGGGTTCCACAGACGCCCCGAGTCGGCACTTTGGAAAGGTTATGTGTGACTGCGCTTGGGGCAGTGCCCCAGTGCCTCTCATCTCCTGGAGAAGCCGTCCTAAGAGTTTCAGAGCAGAGCACTGGAAGTTCTTGGTTTCTGTGACAAGCCACTGCCATTCTCACATTAGTATTGAACTGTATCTAAACAGAAAGCTTTTAAAGACATGTGGCTTTATCTTCTTTTCTATTTTAGAAAGATTCGGGATTCTAAATCATCTACATCCTGTGTGTTGTGTTTCAGAAACGTAAAGCTAAGTGCCTATTTCTGCAGATTGCAGCAATCTCCTTTAACTTCTGCTTAGTAAAGCGCCTCAGCTCATACTTGCCACGTTTGTATACTTTGAGTCACCTAACCACAGTGATCATAGGAAGTGGGATGGGGGAGGCCAGTTCCTGTGAGCATGGCATTTTAAACCATGAAACAAGAGCTGCAGCAGGAACTGCTCTGCCTTCTTTTGGTTGTCTTATAGTCTGAGCAAAGAAGAAAAATGTGTGTGTCTCTGCTTGAATACAAGTAAGTGGTATATATATATCTATTGATATAAAATTGCTTGCTTTCAAATATAATGTTTTCTTGATTGTTTCTGTAAGCTTATGGTGATAGCTTTGCTGTCACTCTTCTTACTGAGGCTGATTTTTTGGAATGCCAGAGGAATAGATGTCATGTGCAATAACCATTGTTAATGTCATTGAGCTTGATAGAAGGACACGTATGCAGCCCCATTGCACGCTGCCTTTTCTGCAGCTCTACATCGTGTGTCTGCGAGCGGTGCTGGTGGCACCTGCAGCTTGGTAGGGATGGGAGGCAGGGGTACATGGGGACAGGAGGCAATGCAGGCTGACCTGGGGAGCCATGCATGAGGCTCTGCCAGTGCTTCATCTGGGCCCTGGGCAGGAGGAAGAGGTGAGTTTTTAGTGGATTTGAGGGAAGGGCTGGAATTAATTAAACGTTGTGAAAGAAGAAAGCAGGATGTGCCAGATGGCAACGTGGAGATGGGCCATTGCTGCCCCCAACTCAGCAGGGGGATCAGGAGCAAGTATGAGGCAGGGCAGTGTGAAATTGGAGGGGAGGAAGGCTGCAGGCTGCAACAGGCAGGGTAGTGTCATGCCATTGCTAGAGGTGATGCCTTTCTTTGGATTTGCAAGACAAATTTCATTGCAGCTCATTGCACCTAAGGCTCACAAAACTGGGTTTCCATCCAGCATGGTGAATGCTTTGATTTCTCTAAGAACATCCTTAAACAACTGTGTCTGTAACACTGCCTGAGTGTGAAGGGCAAAGAATTAAACCACTCGACAGATTCCTGCTGACACGAGGAGGACATAATCAGCACCTTCTAATTTGTGGCAGGGCTCCTCTTAGAACAGTTTTCTCATTCAGAGCGTACATTAGCTCTGCCCTTGCGGCGCCTTGCTTTTTAGCAGTAGGTTTCTGCCTTAAGGACAAGTGAGCCTCAACTCCTTGAAAGGCTTTTGCTAAGGAGGAGGGAACAAAGAGAGAACTTCACTATCAGAGACAGAGTCAGGGAATGCCTAAGTGGATGTTTCAGTTGAAAATAGAGATGTTGGAACTGGGAATAATGAAAACCTTTTGGGGGAGGCTGGGGGTCATTGTGTATGCTCACTTTGTAGCCAGGAGGTGGGAAAAGCTACGTTCCCGTTGCAACACCTAATGAAAATAGCTCTGGTTGTTATTATTGGAGAGTTGCTGTTAAATCTGCTCAGTTCTGGGCACGGAGTGGTTAACTGCAGAAGCATCTTGTGCCATTGCCTATATTCTGTTTTGTTTGTCTGAGTTTTTTCCCACAGTGTTTGGTCAGACTGTTGCTGGTTGCTCACCCACTTGATGTGCGCTTTGCAAAACAGCATCAGGAGTGGAGTCACCACGACCAGATGCATCTGTGCTATAACAGCTCATTTCCATCTGGAGTAGTTTCCCTTTTTTTTATATGCTTGAAGAAAGAGTAGAGAATTATAATGTCTTCCTGTGCTCTGAGAGTTGGACCCGGTGGATCACATTACACTGAGTTGCCTTTTGGAGCTGTTGACTTCAATGACAGCCTAACTCAGCAAAATATTAGGAAACTGGAGGCTGTGGGAGCCTGAGGAACTTGTGGGCGACAGCAGTGAAAGCACTGTCAGCAGCACCAGGAATGGCCTCACCCTGGCTGCTGGGATCCCTTCTTGCCCAGGAAGGGGCCTGAGGAGCGGAGGCAGCCTCACACAGTGCGATGGGGATGGTGTTCCCTCCGGGTCCCTGCACTGGGCTGGTTTGGGCATGGCAGGGGGCTGAAGGGCTTTATATAGAGTCATAGAATAATTAAGGTTAGAAAAGACCATTAAGATCATCTGGCCCAACCATCAGTTCATCACCACCATGCCCAGTAAATCATATCATCAAGTGCGACATCTGCATAGTTCTTGGAAGCCTGCAGGGACGGTGACTCCACCACCCCCCTGGGCAGTCTGTTCTGTTTGGCCAAACTAAGATGGCCCACCCAGCAGATTGTGCTGGTGCCCAAAGTGTGTGGAGCAAGCCTGTCCGTGGAGGCATGGGACTCACAGTATGCACTAAGTGTTCAGCATTGCCACGCTGCCGCAGGAAGGGGAAAAAAAACAAAAAATGCAATGTCATGCAATGAAATAAAGTCAGATTCATCTTTCTGGATGTTTGGAAAAATCCTCAGATGGTATTAATTCTCAGAAAAAGTGAACTTTTACAGTAGGTGTTGTTTATCATTGCCTTTCTAGTGTGCTTAGACTGTAGAGCCCTTTTCTGCAAGTCCAGCATTTTTTATCCCTTCTAATCCTTGGTCATTCTCTGTGGCTTTCCAAGGAGAGCTGGAGGTGGGCTGACATGGCGAGGTGCAGCTGTGTCCCACTGGGTGCTGCCCAGGTCTTCCTCTGGAAGAGGGCTGGGTGAGTCCTCTGAGCTGCCACCTCCTGCAGGGTCTCTGGTAGAGGTGCATCTTCTTGCTCCACATCCCTTCCCAGGAGCGCCCTGGCACACTCCTCCAGATGTGGGTTGTACTTTTGGAGAATTCCATGGGAAATAATCCAGTAAATCTTGTTTTCACAGATCATTTTGTAGTGCTTGAAAAAATATGTGAAGAAAGTGGATTTTTGTCTTGTGTGCAAAAAGCAGTCCTTAGGGGCCACATCAGAGATGAAAAGAGGGAACCATCTTGGCTTAGATTAAATAAAAAAGAATGAAAGCCACTTTTGTGGTTTCATCCATGCATATTTTCCTTGATTTAAGGCCAGCACTACGTTTCGTGTTTTAGGTGCTTGTGGCTTTCCAACTTTCTCTTCTTTTTCAGTCCTTATCAATTTTATTTTCTGCTTTGCTCCCTGCTTACTCTTTGGATGTGTCATCAATGTGTGCATAGGTTAAGTGCAGACAGTAGGTGAACAGCAGCAGCATATAGAAGCGATATAAAAGATGGTACAAAAATACTGTATTTTTGGAAGATGATGTATTTCTTCTTTTTAATGGGTGTTTTTAATGGGAAGTAGTAAGGCTTTGCAAAGTGTTTGCTCTGGAAATGCCTCTGAACACAAGTCCTGGAGCAAGTGGAGCCAAGTTCAGAGCTTGCTTTGGGCAAGGATGCTTTGGCAGGATAAAGGCATTTGCCTTCATCAGGAGATTTTCTGCCATGATTGTTTGCATGGATGCTGCTGTAGGAGGGAGCTGCTGTAGGTACAAACATCCACTGAGAGTTGGGTTGTTGAAGTCACTCTTAGGAACAAATGCATGTGCAGAAAATACAGGGCTGCTGGATTGCCACCCAGTCAGCAGTCAGTTCCTGCTGAAACACTTGGGTCTCTCTTCTATATGCTGCCATTTGTATTTTCTTGAATTACAGCTTTTCTCTTGTGCGTGGTTTTAATTTCTTGCTGTATTGAGCTACTGATAATAGGGAAGGAGATTGTCCTTTCCCTGAAAGCTGCCACGTCACGGCATGGCTGTTGTCACGGAGAGCTCTTGGTACCCAGAGCTGGGGCAGCTGCATAAGCTCCTTCTGTGATGATTTGTCTGAAATAATCTATTAATCTGCTCTAACAATCTACTCGGCTTTCACTGAGCTTTCCTGATAAGTGAAATCATATTTGAATAAAACCTAGTGCTTATAGTTGTCTGGTTTCGAATAGAGGCATGTTTTAATAGCTGATCTTAAGTCTGCCGAAAAGCAGATTCTGTAGTGGAAATGCTAATGAAGCTTCATCAGCAACAACTGGCAGCCGTGACGAGGAATTCAGGATTGTGTATTTGGGTGGCAGAGGTTGGGAAATATATTTGTGCCGTCTGTATCTATTTTTGTCAGCAACATTAATATCTGATGCCTTTTCTTCTTTAAATCTGTACTGCTGCAAAAGTTTCAGCATCAGCTAATCTTCCCAAGCAGTCCGTGAGGCTCAGGTTTCAAAGTCATTATCCGAAAGGTCACATCCTGATTTAATGCCATTAGTGTAAACCCAGGATCGTTTAGTTGATGTGGATGGAGGTGCTTGTCGTGTCAGTTTTTTGATCTTAATATAAATCTAGCCAAGAGTAGGTTGCATTTGTGAGGCTAATGCTGTGTTCCTGAACACATCACAGGAAGGCTAAGATTGATTTTCACCTTCGGATAAATCCTTTCTATGTGGGGCAGGTCAGCTCCCTCTCCTGAAGGGTGCTGGGCATTTCAACTAGTCCACTTCAAAACAGGAACATTTGTCAAGTTTCCTTTGCTATTGATTTATGGATTGGCATTCACATTTCTACATCGATAGGTTTTCCGCTTCTTCATCCTGCTGGAAGCATGTATATTCTGGTGTTCATTTGCAGCACTTTTAAACCACAGCCTTTTTAAACCACTTTTATGCCGCCTTATATGACGCACTATCAAAGGTGTTTTGAAGATTTGATGTTGCTGGAGACTTGTTACAAGACAAGTGGAAAAAGAAGTATCTGCCGTGTGGAAGTGAACGTATGGGCTTTCCACAGTACCACAAAAAATGAATTGAGAATGTGAAATTAAAAGGCAAACAAACATTCATCATGCCTTTCTCTGTTTTCCCACTGGATCGTATCTTAATGGGATCTTTTAGACTGTAGCCTTTTGGGAGAACGTTAATATTTTGTGTAAGATGAATAGTAAATAGTGGTAAAATACAGCTGAAGGGATGGAGCTTGTACCAGTCCCATGGGACACATTCACCATAACTTAGGTGATGCTTCTTGCTTGTTTTTGTTTGCTTTACCAAATAGCGTGATGTTATACCTCTGTTTCTGACTGGAGGAATCTTTTTGAAATTGCTTTTATCTCTTGTATTTACTCTTTTATTTTGGGTGTCTGTAGTAAAGAAATAAGTAAATTAATTATACATAACTTTACTGAAATTCCTGGTGACTGGAACTAGGCAACTACTTCAGTATGATTATTGAAACTGCATAGATTGGTTGTCTGAGTGAATGGCTTGCACTTCTTCAGCCTCCCTTCCTCAGGATATGGTGAGAACGATCTGCTTCTAGAAGTAGCACACATTTTCTCCAGGATTAATAGAAGGAAATAAATATTGCCTTTTTTTCTTTTTTGTCCTTCTAGGTTGCCCTTGTTCTCCTTTTCAAATCAAATGTCACATTGACTCAAATCCAGCATTGGAAGCATGTGGGGAACTGCAGCATATCAGCCCGGCGCAATGTATCCATCAGACTGGAAGGAAGCCCAAAACCAAAACTCCACTGGCCAAAATGCATCCTCTGCAGAAACCCCAAGGCAAGTGGCTTTGACCTCCTAGCAATTCTGCAGGCTTCTATCGTACATGACATTTAAAAATTAATTTGTCTAAATTTTAAGTCACAGCAAAGTAGTTACCCTGTGTTCTGAGGCTCCGATACAAGTAGGTGGGTTTTATTATCTTCAGTTTTCCAATTTTAGAGGGATCTTAGGGAAGCCTTCAAGAAGAAATTGATTCACTGATTGCTTAACTTACTGATTTACGTTCCCCTTACTGTATTATACTTCATAGAGCTGTGAAATCTAAGTTTAATATAGCAATATTGTTTTCATTCTTTATCATAAGCTATTTTTAAAGTAGCTAGAATAGCTTGTTATTTAAACCTGGATCTGTTTTCCATTCATTCTAAGAAATATATGTAGCAACAGGAAATGCCAGAATAGAATTAATGTATTTTAAAAATGAAAAACAAACTAAACTCATCACTTTCAAGGGATATGTGGGCTGTGGTAATTCCACAGCGCTGCCAGGCTCAATGAAGTAGATGACTCAAAGGTAAAATGCTTTCTTGGATAGTCAGAACCAGGCTAACTGGGCTTCTTTATGCTGCTGTCGAAGCAACCCAACATGAAACAAGTCCCAGTCAGAGTTCCCATGGGAATCTGTCACGCAGTACCCAGTATTTGAAAATCAGACCTAATGGCTCAGAGTGTGCCAAGTTATACAAAACTACAAAGTATTGTTACAAGTTCTGGTTGTAGATGTGCCATTCATCTTCCTGGAAGACACTTCTTCATCATAAAATTTCTGTGTTGTTATTATTTCACTTATATTCTTTATAATAAAACTACCTTTAAACAGTATCTGCAATTAACTTACATGTAACAGTAGAGAACAATATGTAAGATCCTTTGTGAGGCTGGGAGATGGTAAAGGTTTTTTTTCTTCACTTTTATTGACTTTGTAAATTTGAAATGGCTTCTGTCCCTGGTAGAAGTTTGTAGGTAACCTCAGCAGGCTGTATACCAAGTAGAGATAGGAGAATGCTTCTTGCCTCTCTAGGAAAGTGAAATAATCAAAACAACAAATACAAAAATAGTCATGGGACAGAAACAGTTCCCCAGACTGTTGTCAGTGTATTATTAAATTGCCTGTGTTTAGGTTGACATTTCTCACGTAAACTATCCTTGCTTACTCTTGGTGTCTGTGTCCAAAAAAGTAATAGTGACAGTGTAATGCATTCCCTTGTAAAATACATGAATCTTCCCTCCAGTTTTTGATGGTATTTTTAGGAAAGTACTTTTATTCCCAAAGCTTTTACCCTAGAGTTACATGGATTCCTCATTCAGGCTCTTTCTTGTCGATTTGTTGAGTGGAACGTACAGGCATCACTACCAGAGACTCTAGGAGCAGCTCTGCTTTAACCCCACCTGAGGCTGTGTGCTGTTGGGTCGTTTTCTTTTTTCTTTTTCTTTTTTTGCCTGTATTTGCTTCCCAGGGAATGGCTCTTCATAGTCTGAGTTATCATATACAGATGCATAACATTATAAATGTAGTTTATGTATTTATGTACGCACACATTTGAAATTATATTATATATATATAAGTGTCTGTATTTAGATATATGCATATATCGTCTAGATATATATTTATAGCATACATCTATATATATGTGTGTGTGTGTATGTGTGTGAGTGCAAATCACAGCACTGCAGATTAAGTCCTTGCAAGCCATGGCAAGCCCACCGCTGCTGGGATGATTTGATAGGAATGCCTTCATCATGTTGCCTACCAAGTGTGTACTGACCCTTAGCATTACTGTAGAAGAGGTACTTGTGAGATGGACAACTTGTGGGCTGGGAGGCCTGAAGTAACGCAGTGGCTGAGATGCTCTAGTCATGCTAAGGGAAGGATCCTTATTCCCTGCCATGAGGTGAGGGAGGGGTCCTTACTCCCTGCTCTTACAGGTCCAGGGCCAGCCCTGGTCTGTAACTTCTCCCGGATATTTAACCTTGCCTTCCCCTTTTCTATTTCTGTCCCACTGCTTCTCGTTATTTCACTTGTTTCTTCTGCAACAAAGGCAGTGTGTCTTGGCTTGGTTTCTGCCTCCTCCGTGCAGCACTGGGCTGCTACGTAAAATCTTCAGGAGGAAGACTGGGGAAGAGCCATTCCAGCACGTGGCTTCAGCTCTCAGCCACTGCCTGAAACATGTCCCATGACACTCTCTTCTCCACAGCTGCCTTTCTTCCCTTTCTCCACCGTTTTACCTGTCTGTGTGCGAGCAGGGTGCTGGGAGCTTCACCCAGGGTCTGTGCTCTGTGGCTGGGTCTGTGGAACGAGGGTACAAGGCAGATGGGGATTTCAGTGCAGAGAGGCAGAACAGCAGTGCTGCCTCTGGACTGGGACGGGCAGGCGATGGTGGTTGTGGCTGAGCTCCATCTGCGGGTCCTGCACCCATATCTGCAAGCAGCAGCTTTGGTTTTTTATAGGATTGACTGTTCATTTAGTACTTACTATGACAGAGCAGGTACAGAGGAGCTCATCTGGTGTTATGGACTTTTAGTGTGCAGATCTATCTATCAGTTACTGCTGTTGTAGGAGTTTAAAATGATTTTGACTTTAAATGCATGTAAAATGAGTGAGCAGTAACAAATGTTTGCCATGTCATTTGATGGACTTAACAAATGTTTGCCATGTCATTTAATGGGCTTGGGAGTGGAAATCAGCAATATGGTTCGAACGCTTTTTGCAGATTGATGTAATGTGGATTTTGAAAAGCCTATATTGTCTTCTCTATTGAGTTATGACTAGATACCTGCTTGTTGGCTGGAGAGGCAGAGCTGCCTGGCTGTTGTGATACTGTGACAAGTAAAGCCATTTCCTTGAAATTCTGGACATAGGTTCTTTGTGTCAGCTTTTCAGTACACATCTGTGGTTAAAGTTTTGCTTTGTAAGCAGTGTTTAAGAGAGGTGGTGACTTTGGGCTGATCCATCCTTTCTTCCAAATTACCTCAGTAAATACCAGAATTCAGAAGTAACAAAAGGGACTACTTTTTATTTTCTTTTTATTACACCTTATCATATCACAGATGCAGTGAAGTTCACCTTCTGAGTGTTGCAACCCAGTTTTAAGCTCTTAAGAACCTAATAGGGAATGTAGGGTAGGTTATTGTGTAGCTGTCTGCTGCATGATGCACCAATATAATGCAATAATAATTTTCTTTTCCTGCTTGACTGAGTTTTTTTTGGTGTGTGTGTACGACAGATTTTGTGGTGAAGTTTTCAAAACTGAACTGTAACATCTTCATTTTAAGACAAGAATTCCAATGTTTTTGGACACTGCCCTAGTCAGTCATCCTACAAGAAGCATCCCATTGGAGCCCAAATCATTAGAAGATTCGATCTTGTTCTTTGGTGCTGAAATGACCTCAGTAACTTAGATAGTTTGAATGCTGACTGTCTGCAGAGCTCAAAGGCTCCAGCCATTCATCACTGACCTCAGACAGTGACCGTCCATAGCCAGAGGAAGGAGGACCCGTAGGCTGATCTGGAGCTTGAAACAGTCAGCATTCTGCAGGGTAGGGACAACAGGGATTGACTTCTTGGGACTGTACGTCTCAGCTGCAGCCTCCTCGAGAAAGTAACCCTGAAATTACGCTCAGAACAGTTGCTAATTAAAGCTTCATTACAGCGTTAATCATGTGCCGTATGGACTATTTAAAAATTGGAAATGCTTGAAATACATTGTTCTTGAAAACATTGTTTAAGAAAACACCTGTGTAGAGTTCCCTCATTTGTGTATTAACTCCTTGAATAGCCCAGATCAGAGGGAGCATTTGGCAGCACTGCTGCAAGTAGCACATTTGGGAGTAATCAGACTGCCGGTTTTCCTACCTTCTACTGTGGAGTCTGCTACGAAGCTGCTTTCTCTGTCTGAAACTGTAGCAGCACGTGAACCTGTTGCCATGGGTTACTGCTTACGTATTTCCAAAACCCTTTACTCTGCAAACAATGTAAGGTCTGAATATATATTTTTTAAATTACTGTTCTTTTAAATACTGTATTTAACTTTGCACCTTCGCCTCCCAATGAATTCTTAAGCAGAATGTACACGTTCTCACAATGTGTTTTATTTATATAGTATATAACTCAATGTAGAACCAAAAGAGGAAGGAAATTTATGAAGACTACACCACGGAAGACATGGGGGAGGGAGAATGAAAGGAAGAAAAGCTATTATGTTCTGCTTGTGGGTTTTTTGGCCAAGCAAATAGAAGGCACTGAAATCCATGGTGGGATTGTTTCTGTGGTGGTTTGTTTTGGTTCAGCTTTTTTTTTTTCGACATAAGAGATTGAACAGAGTGCTGGCATCTTGAGAAGTCATGGGAGGGGAAACTCAGTGGCGTGGTTGAGATGGTGAGCCTATTTGCAAAAACGAAGTGCGAGCTGTGCATCCTGTTTGGTAACACGGAAGCGGTAAATTTCAGCGAGCCGCACTGCTCAGTAACGCGATTTATACAGCGAGAGAGATGCAAAATAGAAGACCATCATTTTTCTTTAGTGTACAGCAGTTTGCTTTTGTATAAGGAATAATTTGGGACTGCACCAAGTGTAATTTATAAAGGTTGAAAGAATGGATATTCCTCGTTCTGCATCGCGTGGCTGCATTTTTTTTTCCAGTTTAAGATAAAGAGGATGAAGATTTATCCTCCTCTTTTTTCGTTCTGTTTTATTAGTACCTCCTAAGCCTGTCCACCTCAAACCTGGGCAGGAAAGAATTCCTCCTGCACCTTCTCGGCCTTTACCAGCTGATCCCAAGTCATCAAGGAGCTTAGCGCCTGGGGAGGAAGAAATACCAATATCAGCAGGAGTCAACACTCTCATTGAGAAGTTTGAAAGTATTCGGTAAATATGTCGTTGTACCTTTGAAACTATATGTTTCAGTGCTTATTAGTTTGTAACTTGGAGTTTAAGATCTGCTGAGTTTGAGTGTTCTCCCACAAGTGAGTAGCTCGGAGTCTGCTTTTAGTAAGTTGACTTGTTTTTGCGTTATAGGAAATTGATTATTGTGATACAAAATTATTGAGTCTCTCTAAGACTCAAGAAATTGATTATTGTGATACATAATAATTGAGTCTCTCTAAGAGTCAGTAAGCATCAGACTTATTGTTACATTGCTTCTTGGAGGCAGGGGATAGTTCAGTGTTAGTGTGTTTTGAAATGACATAATGTATAACAGTTTCCTTAGAAACTTTATGTATGAAACGTTAAATGGAGTCAGAGCTGATGTATAAAACAGCTCATTTCATAAACACATGAAAATCCTCTTCAAAGACCAAACTTGGCTGATGGACCTAAATGATTGTTTTCATAAAGAGGAGATGGAGACAGAGACACTGTACTGTGCCTTTTAGTGTGTTACCACCTGGGTAAATCTAGTAAGGTCTCTTTCAGATAGGAAGTAGTGCCTTCTTGTGCTTCCAAAAAGGTCCCCTCTCTGACAAAGCCCCAAAGGCTTTGTCCTCTTGAAGAAACAGAGTTCCTGTTTAAACAAACCCACAAACAAATGCTGTTTTTAAAAGATGATTTCTCTTGCCCCAAATGTTCAAACCAAACTGTACTTCAGGGCAAGGTGGAGAGTATTAAAGATTTGGGGTTCTAACGGTACCTTTTCAATTAAACTTATGGTTAAGAGTGGTGTGTTTTTTACCTGAATATTGGGTGAATGTTGTTACAGCAGTGTCTGTACACATGCCTCCTGGTATTGTCAGGAGGCTGTAAGAAATGCAGCTTGAAACAAATGACAATCAGGCCCAGTCACTTTTGAGGCGCTTTTGAAACCTCTCACTGTTGATGTGAATGACTGGGGTGCGTTCTCTTCACCTGCAGGCAACCTGTACATATTCTTCAAAGGAACCAGCTGAATTTAGCTCTTAAGATGGAACCAGGCCTGGACTCATCCAAACAGTCGAGCTCGTGTGACTGTGACATGGTAGCTTCCAGCGGCTGTTCAACAAATGAAAAAAGTGAAGCAGATGAAAATGAGCCAGACGTACCGTGCAGTGCGGATCTATCTACCACAGACATAATGAAAATTAAAGAGCTAAGCATAGGCGACAACAAAAGCCATGAAGACTGTACTGCTGTGAATGTGAGCAAAGAACCCTCTAGAGAGCTTGGCAATAAAGACTCAACTGCAGAACTGAACGGTAATGGTAAAATTCCCAACAGAGACAGTGGCATTGACAGCCCTTCTTGTAGCGTGGCAGGGGAAACTTTCCCCAACGAAGAAGGTGCAGAGCAGAAGAAGCCCGGTGTGTCTGGGAATCCAGGGGAGATGGAACCTGACAAAAAGGGCACCAAATCTTCCTCTGCAGAGCAGAAGAGAGACTCCACACAGGATGAAGACAGTGACATTGATGAAGGAAGTAGTGAGGAACAAGAAACAGCAGAAGTGCCAAAGTTAGAATATTTGGATGTAAACAAGGTAAGGTGGTTTAACGTTTCTTTACCTGAAGCCCATTTCTGACTCTCTCCAGAGATCCCTTGCATCACTTTTGTGTGTTCGGGATTTTTTCTTTGCTCCCATGATCATGACAGACATTGGTTTCCTGCTACTTCGGGTCATAGCTTGTTCCTGTTCTAGACTGTATCTGTTAGAAAGGATTCCAATCTTGATTTAAAAGGTTTCTTCTTATGAGAGTGCATCAGAGGCAGAGACAGGTTGTTAAAACTGAAGTACCATTTGTAGGTGAAGACTTGGACCCTGTGTTTTTTGTTTGAATTTGTGCAGGTTTGGCTCCTACTTATGAGATCACGTTGTTTGCAATGGGGCTCCATGACGTGCAGGGGGCTAATTGGATAGTTAATCTTTCAGGGTCAGGGCCTTATATTCTGGAAGGACATGCATGTTGGAAATCTCCTTTAGCAGTGCATATATATGTAAGTTTTTTTTGAAGAAGCCTGTGTTTCTTTTAGTGTGACTGCTTTTTGAATGCAGAAAGTTATTTTGAGAGTATTCTGTGCAGAATAATGGAGTCCATGCTGTTGTATTTTAGCTGCAGCTGTTCAACATTAATGGCATTCCTTTGATTATCTGCTTATCAAGACAGTTATATTTAAAAATAGGTTAGACTTTTTGTTAAAGGAAAACAAGATGCTTCATGCAATATGTCTGCAAAATATTCCCCTTCTTGATTTTTTTTTCTTTTTTTGTTTGTTTGTGTTCGGAGTGTTTTTCACTTGGACATCATGAGAGTACCTTTGATATACAGGGTTTGTGTTGAGAACAATGAGCACTAACAACCAGGACTAGTGAACTGCAGCTAGTGAATTGTAGTGCTCACATCTCAGTTCATGAGAATTGAGTGGTTCTGCTGAGGTCACAGAATAAATCCTGAGTTATGTACATCAAGAGTTTGTCCCTTTGGGAGAGGTGGCAGTTTAAACTCATTCAGTAGCTCCTAGGTCAGATCAACCAGTGAGTATTACAGAGTGGTGAAATTGTATGCAAGTATGTGGTGTGCTTGAAGTTCTGTCATTCAGTGCTGACAGCTGTAACTTCGGAGTACAATTAATGCTCTGTGGTGTCCCCTTTTTTCCAAGAAGACGGTGTGATGAGACAAACACACCTCCAGGAGGGCATGAAAAAGCCCCGAAGTTTCCCTAGTGAATGCACTGCTTTATGCTGCATCCCTTTCTCTTTATTACAAGCTCAGGCTTGTGTGACTAGAGTCCCCTTCCCTTCACACGGCTCAAACACCAGCATTATTGCCTGGGACAGGTGTTCCCCATCCAATACTTAATGTTTGCTCCTTTTGCACATTCGGTGAATGTCAAACTCGTTGAAACTGACTGGCTTTACCACACTACCTTTACTTTTTTTTGTTGTATAACAAAGTGCTGTGTAACTAAGAATCAGTCTCTCAAAGAGGAGGCCCGGCTCCCGCTGCCCAGTTGCTGCCTGGGTGTGCGTGAAGTGGGAGTTGCTGCCTGCCTGGAGCGTGCTGCACGTTGGCAGACCCAAGTACCACAGGCTAGGATGAATTCCCTCAGGTCTGTCGGGTGCCAATGGGAGTTCAGCAAGAGGAAAGGATAGAAACTCTGATTTTGGTGTCATGGATACCATTGGCGTCACAGTAATAGCTGACCTGAAAGCAAAACTTGAGAGTTTGTTCTGGCAAAGGTTTGTTCTGTCCTTGTCAAAGTGAAAGTTGTTTGTATCCTTGTAAATGAACCGATACTTTCCATCCTAATTGCACCAACTTCCATTTGTTCAGCTAGTGGTGTTTTATCCTAGAGGCTCCAAAGCACAGCAGAGCCTCGGCTCAGGTGTCAGGATCTCCAGGATCTCTTTGACTCCATCCAGGAGGGAGCCTGAGCACAGCTCTCATTGCTCATCCCTGCCGCCATTTGTTAACACTTGTGGACTGGGACGGCCATAAAGCATCCTGCAGACTAGGGAGTAGTGAGGGCCATGCGAGCCAGGTCTGCCTGGCAAACCTGGCTGCTTGCTGTATATGGAGAGGATGTGATCTCATTTGCCTGCCTGCAGGTCTGCAGTCTCACCTGGTAGCTGGTGGGGATGGCAGAGGAGCAGCCTGTCAGCCGGGCAGGAAGGCTGCAGGGCAGGTAGCCTGCATCCTGCACGGGAATAAATCCATGGCAATATGAGATGGGATCCAGCAGGACTGCAGGTCTGCACTGCTGAGGGAAATGTGTGTTGTATGCAAGAAACCAGTGTGCGGGATCCTCCAGCAAGCTATTATTGGGAGAGATTCTTATTAGCATCTGCTAAAACTTAGCTTGTGTCCATTAACATCTGGTATCTCTTCAGTATTCTGCTAGTGTAAGCTCATTTACATCTCACATCACAAGCATCACCATCAGAGTGCATGGCTTCTGGTCTGCTGCTGTTCACTTTCCCTTATGTGTATGTTCATACATAAACACATATGCTATGAAAGATTTTAATTATTTTATCTTTGTTATATAGGTATATATGCAACTAAAATATTATTGAAAAGATTATTAGTTGCAACATATCAGCAAGAAAATGATGAATAATGATTGGAAGGTCTTTAATCTGGGCATTAGATTTCATGTTTGAGTTAGGCATGCAGTACCAAAGCAGCAGTGGCAAGCCCAAGTGAAAGACTTTACAGTGTCATTAAGAAGAGCTTTACTCACAAATACTACAAATAATTACTGGTCTAAGACATCAGAGTTTTGATGGCTGCTTTTAAATAATGTTCCTTAGGCGCAATGTCCATAAAGCGTGAAATAATGCAATTGAACACTGAGTTACATGGTCGTATTTGTCAGTAGGGTGCTTGGTGAATTTATAGAAGAGCAAGATCTCTAGAGAAAGAAAATGCTGTGTTTTCTTGTGTTCCTTTTCTTCCTATTGGACCTTCTCATCTATGAGAGGGCAAGTGTGACATTAATGTGATGTACTTCAGGTCTGTCCTTGCATTTTGGGTTGATTTCAGTTTTGGGAAGGCTGTTTTGATGCTGACCACCAGAAGTAAGCTTAGTTTTGTGGCCACGTGTGGGGAAAGGCTTAAAGACATAATGCCTCTCCTTCAGTGAAAGGATTGTGCCCTCTTCTGGGGACATGGCGTGCACCAGCTCAAGGTGAGGTGAAGCTGACTGGTGTGTTACGTTTTCACAGCACCCTCCCAGTCTGCCCTTTGGTTCTGTTGTGGATCTGGACACTGCAGAGCGAGTCTGTAAGGGTACAGAGCCATGGCTTCCAACAAGCACAATTCAATTTGAAGCTGCCTTGTTATGTGTTTGCTCTGAGTTCGCATCACCCTTAACAAAACAGGCAATTTTCCAGAAAGCAATGTGCCAGGCCCGCTGGAAGGAAGAGCTCAGTGAGCACCCATGTTGGTGTGAGCAGGAGAGACCCCTTCCTCCCCCCGGGCTGTCCCAGGGCAGGCTGTGTGTCGGGGCTTTGTTCCTGCCTCCCCCTTCCTGCTGCCGGTACCGGGCTGCAGCTGCACAGCGGAGGTAACCAGCGCTCTCATTAAACAGTCACGTTTTCCAGAGAGCTTTGTTGTAGTTGGAGGAGGATGCATGGGAAGTACAGCTGCAGAATGATTTAACGATGGCTCAGTAATTCCTGGGATATTGCGTTAAGCAAAGTTCATGAATAAACATTAGGAGAAAAAGAATCTTACTTGCTTTTTTCCTCTCTAGATTTCTACTTCGGAGCGCTCTCTGTCTACCACCCGAGCTTTCACACATCCCATGGCTGGTGAAGTCATGCTGCCTGATAGATGACTTGCATTGTTTTATTTAGTCTAGGTTCAGCTCTGCAGCATGATGTGGCTTCCTTTGGGAGTCTGCAGCGCAAGCTCACAGATCTCACTGTTAGCATACAATTATTGAGATACGTTTTAAATTGCAGGATTGACTTGCTGGGATTTCCAGCAGTCTTTTATCAGAGTGAGAATGAACAAGGGGAGCTTATTAGTTTTGATAATGTTTCAGAAAATGTCAGGAGCTCTGAGAACTGAGGCATGTTAGCCTTGATGGGTACAAAAAAAGCAATGACAAAAGCAGGACCGAGGAGCTGTCGTGCTTTGCAGCCTCTGTTACCCGAGGTTCTGCTGAGCACCCGCTGCCTGGGAGCGGTGGAGTGATGCTGCTGAGATGGGTAATGCTTTCTCTTGTCCTTTTGTTCAGATATTTTTTACTAACAGTAACGTGCTCATTAATAATCACAAAAAAATGCCTTTCTCCGTCTGTCCCCCTTCATGAGAATCTGCTGTGTAAAACAGTGCTGATAATGGAGAGCCCCCCTGGGCCTCGTACAGTCACTGACGTGTTCCTGTTCTGCCTGTACCTAGCTGGAGTTGTGCTTCTGATTTCACAGTGCAGTTTGTGTTGGAAAACGTGACCTGCAGTCCTGCAAGTCAGACCTCTGGGTAAGATTATCTCCACGTGTATTCGGGAAAAAAAGATTTTGACTTGGCCTTGAAGAGGATGTGAAGTGATGATCTTCACTTCCTGATTTGACACTGGGGAGTGTGGCCAAAGTAATCGTTTTCTTATGAGGATCTGTGGAGGCCTCCTGATTTGGTCCGTCAGTTGGCTTACAGCAGGTTAGTGGGGGAGCTTTGTTTGGGGACTTTCTTGTTTCCTGATTCAGTGATACTTTCCAAGCCTGTAGATGAATCTGCACAAGTCACCCACTAAGCGAAACAGTGGAGCCAGTCATAGAGTGCTCATTAAGAAAAATCAGATACGTTCTCATCTTCACTTTTATTGAATATGTTGAATAAAGTAAGACCTCAGCTCTACAAAGCCCTACAATAGAACAACTTTTCCATATTACTTTCAACACTTTCATTTAGGAATTTGTCTATGATCTTTTTGTGACCTACTGCAGAGGAAGGAGGGCAGCAGGTTGGCCCGAGCCCACCGCCCTGCCCCAGGCAGTTACAGCCTGCAGGAGGGCAGCCGCTGCCTGCAGCCCCTTCTCCCAGTGCCTGGCACCTGGTGGGCAGCTGGGCAGACTCTCAGGAAGCACTGATGTGCTTGGGGCCCTTCGTTGCACAACACAGCGTCTACTGTTGCCCAGTTTGTGATTGGCACGTTTACATGTTAGCAGGTGCAGATGTACTCCCACTGCAGGTGGGAATCTGCCCTTTATGAGAACCTGGTGCTGGTTGTGCATTTCCTTTTTTTTTTTAATGTTTTATGGACACGTACAGCTGAAAACAAATTGTTGGACCTTCGACACAGAAGAGAAAGAGCATCGCGCAACTGCTGCTCCAAGCACTGCAGTGAGCTTCCTGTGTCACAAATAAGCACCGACACTTCCCTTTTCTCATCTTCCTTGTCGCTCTGCCAGCTCAGCTGCTCTGAAAAGGTCCTGCAGCAGTTGTACGGCTGTCGTGTGGGACTGTGGTCCTGCTGAGTGGTCATGGTGGGCAAAGGAGGAGGGAAACGCATTTACGAAGAATAAAACAGCTTAGAATCCGTTTTAAGTGGAAAACTATTTTATTTGCCGTGGCATTTACATGCCTTGTAAATGGCACATTTTTTCTGCAGGGCTCTATTAGCGAAGCTAACGGTGCTTCACCAGTGCCCTGTAGCAGTCGCTCAGATCATGTGCAGGTTGTATTGTAAGCTGAATGTGTTCTGTGTTTGATAAAAGCCACCTGCCTAAGCAGAGGCCTGATTGCTTGGTGCCTGTTCTGAGCAGGCTGGAGATGGTGACAGCCTCAGATACCCGTCCCCCTTGAACTGATGCAAAATTGAGTATGTGGTGAGTTCTCCTATGAAGAAAGGCTGAGGGAACTGGGTTTGTTTAGCTTAGAGAAGAGAAGGCTCCGGGAAGACCTCATCATGGCCTTCCAGTACTTGAAGGGAGCGTATAAACAGGAGTGGGAACGGCTGTTTACGAGGGTGGATAGTGATAGGACAAGGGGGAATGGTTTTAAACTGAGATGGGGGGAGGATTAGGTTAGATATTAGGAGGAAATTTTTCACACAGAGGGTGGTAGAGCACTGGAACAGGCTGCCCAAGGAGGCTGTGGATGCCCCATCCCTGGAGGCATTCAAGGCCAGGCTGGATGTGGCTCTGGGCAGCCTGGTCTGGTGGTTGGCGACCCTGCACATAGCAGGGGGTTGAAACTAGATCGTCATTGTGGTCCTTTTCAACCCAGGCCATTCTGTGATTCTATGATTCTCCTTGCTACTGGTTCACTTCAGCGTTAGTGATGTTAGGGGTGTCTCAGGTCTCCTCAGGCTGGGCATGCTGTGTCTCTGCTGATTTCTTTGTTACCTGAGGACTCTTTTCCCTCAGCCATCTTTGTTGCCAAAGTCATTAGGCTGAAGCCTGCTTACTTCAGTCAAGCAGGGCTCCTTCGATTCCTGTCAGACTGTAGTTGTGTGAGTAAATGTGAACAGAGACTTACATAAAGCTGTTACATAAGGAATATAAATGCTTTTCAGTTTGCACACTTCTTTTAGTTTTCCTTTAGAAACACAGACCATGAAGTACCTTGTCCGTATCCCCTGCAGTACAGCTCTGGCTGTGTCAGATCTGTCCTTCCAAGAGTACACAGCGCAGGAGGGTTAGAGCTGGGCTGTCCTCATAATTCACTGTATCAACTATTTTAAGTACAGTGTTATGTCAGTTGAAAGGTGAATAAGTTGCAGATCAGTCTGAAAAACATGCCTGTCTGCTGCTAGCAGAAGGAGCAGCTGAAGATGATCTTGCCTTAAAACGTAGTGCTCAGCTCAGGCTGATATTGTGCTCAGCCGTGGTTTGGTCTTTGAGCAGATGTCAGCAAGCTTTTTGTAAGTATAAACTCAGTTGCAGATGGTGAAGGTCAGGGGGTTAGAAAGTGCCTGTGCTATGTAAAGATTTACTTTTGAGAGCAAATGTATTTGGTTGAAAATAATTATTTTTCAAATTCAGAACTCAAACAAATCAGAGGATGTTCTGGGTGCCGGCTTGCCAGCCGGATGACATCAGCGCCTTTCATTCAGGCACTCAGCAAAGCTGGCAAATAAATTCTTTCTCAGCGAGAGATCCCTGTTACTGGAATCTTAATGGCCAGCAATGTCTTTCATTATAATCTATAATAAGTTGTGTTTCTCCGTAACAGCTTCAAAGCATTGTGCTGTGTCTTTTTTCTCCCAGCATATTAACATATATCATATGAGTATTCAATCAATCCAGCGTTTCCAATCCAGCATTTCCAATCCAGCAAAAGTCCTCACTGTCCCTTGGTTGCTGCTTCTGTCACAGAGCTGTAGGTACTTGGGCTAAGTGGTACCTTATTTCATGAAGGGTAGCTGTGGGTCTGGTTTGCTTCAATTCATGGCTAGCTTTGAAAAGGCTTTTGGTCTTTTGGTTGCACAGCAGTTTGCCTGAATGTGTTTTTTAATTTAAATTTGTTTCTTTTTGACTTTGCATATAATCAAAACAAGATGGCATTGAAGAAGCTTAAAGAGAGCGTTTCAGTGACACTTTCTAACCATGTTGTGTGTCTTGCGAGGGACTGGCAAGCAGACGGAGATAGGTGTTGGGGACAGAAATCACTGCTGCTGCTGAGGGGCCCAGGTGCTTCCTGGAGCAGAAGCAGGCTTTGTTTTTAATTGACTTCAGCTGGACTCATTCTCTGCGGATTTGTCCGGTCCTTTTGTGAGCCTGTGGGAACCTTTGCTGCCTGCTGCGCTGTGTGCTCCAGGGCTGTGCACGCAGGGATGCGGTGCTCAGGGAAGCAGCTCTCGCTCTTGAAGCAGCACTGCAGTAGTTTGATTTGATGCACTCACTTTTCTGATGCAAGGAATGGTGAATAATTGCACCAAGCTGTTGCTGTCTGTTCCATTAACCATTTATATGTCTCTCTAAACTTCATCACAATTGTCTTTTTCCCAGCTCCAGTCCATTAAAATTTCCCTACCCTTTACCATCCTTGCTGCCACTTCCCAGTGTTGTACTCCTGTTTCTACCAACCAGCCCTCAAGTCTGGAACACAGTTTTGATTTGATTACATGTAGACATGGAGGTTGAAGTCTAGACCTTCAAAGGTATCTAGAGTTTGTCAGAAAGCTAAAGCTGGTGTCATCCTAATTCAGGTATTTCTAAATGCACAGGAAAGCAAGACTGTGGAGTCTGTGTAAGTTTTAGCTAAAAGGTGAAGTAAGCTTATGCTTAGTTGTATTCAAGCTTTTGATTTAACCTTTATTTATTTTAATGAGTGCAGTGAAAGACTTTGCTGGGTGATTTCAGTTACACTGCTGGAACTGGTGAGTGTTTAAAGCTGCACAGAGCTCATAGAAATATAGCAGAGAGTAACCCTGCACTGGCTGGGGAGTGAAATGCATGGCCAAACACGTCTTTTCTAGTTTCTGATGGTTTTTGTATACGTGACCCAAATTAAAAATTGAGAACTGTTAATTTACAGTCTGTTGTCTCAGTTATCAAATAGACTAGATATATCTCCAGATTTAGTGGATATTTCTGGTTCTTTATTAAAAAAAAAAACAACAACAAATGAAAGCACAAAGAAATAAAGTGATGTCCTCTCCAGCTTTCGGAAGATAGCTTAAAAAATGTCTCCAGAGCAAATCGATCCTTTGGTGAGAAGTGTGGAGCAGATTCTGAAATGTGTTAAGCTTATTCACTTTGGGCTTCTGTATTGGCAGGGAATTTGGCCCATGGAGAAAATGAGAGGGAGAACGGTTGGTGCAAGTTAGTTTTGCTGGAGCAGATGGATTCTGTTATTCATAACTTCTTTTTTTTTTTCCAGTGTACAGAGCCCCAAAAGCTATTCAACATTGCAAACGAACTGCTCCATACAGAAGAAGCATATGTTAAAAGACTCCATCTGTTGGATCAGGTAATTCAACTTTCAATAAGCTACGTTTTGTTTTCTGTGAGCAGCAGTGACGTCTTCAGTTCAGCCTCTAACCTATAGCCCAGCAGTGAAGATACAGCTCGTTGGTGGAAGATGGGCTTTGCTTGTTTGGGTTCATGCGTTAGGTCCCAGTGGGAGTTGTTGGGATATGGGTTCCCTGAGCTGGAGCCCAAGCGTTCAGATGTTGGAGAGAGAAACGGGAAAGCAGCAGCCAGTGGTACAGACACCATAAACATTCGGTTCCTTTCAGAGGATGCAGAGGGAGGAAATCATAGGGACACTGGTGGCACCACAAAATAATGAAATTTGTGACTGCTCTGTAATATTCAGTGGATATTAGTAGTAAGTAGTAAGTTTTACTACAATCAGGCCATAAGGATCAGCTCCGTGTTCAGGGTGATTTTTATTGTTATTCTCCACTGTGATTCCTGATTGTTTTCCGCAATGTGTTTACAAATGGAGACAAAGTGACACTGATGTGATGAATCTGATGTTTTTCCAAATAAAATGTTTTGGTATGTCTGCACAGTTCAGGCATTTCTATAATTATCTCTTTAACATAGTTGATATATATCTCTATGGATGGCATATGTAATTATTATCTAAAGAAAAACATGAATGTGCAGTAAAAGCAAAGTAAAAATGAAGATGATTAACGTTGCTGAAGAAAAAAGGAAACAGGACAAACTGTCACCTTGCTAGAAATCTTGTTAGAAGCTGCAGCTTTCAGAGAGCCATCTACCACCATCCAACCCTACAGCCTCTGTGGAAAGCTTTCCAGTGTTTGCTTTGGATGAGCAAAGGCTGTTTCAAGACCCTAGAAATCCAAGGAGTGGCTTTCACTTCTGTTCAGTACAGTGTGATTTTCCTACAGAGAAACAAAATAATGAAAGGGTTGATTTTGCTTGGTGTAAATACCGGTAAGTGCTCTTCAGGGACCGATTGTTCTTTGCAGCTTAAACTCCCAAATACAAGATGTCTCATCTTCTCAGTAGTTTCAATCTCTTTGACTTACAACCGCCCCAGACATTTCTAATGGAGAAGTAAGCCCTTATGCATAAATCTGACCCTGTCTGACAGTGGGCTTATGTTTTGTGAAACTCCTGAAAATGCTCAGGGTGGTGATCCGCAGGGGCTGAGTGCCAGAAGTCAGATGTTGTGGCTCTGTTCTGAGGCAGTCAGCTTTGTAATACTGCAACCTGATGCCGCTGTGTTCAGGATTGTTTAAACTCTGTGTTGGTACTGTCTTGTCTCATGCAGGTGTTTTGCACTAAGTTGTCAGAAGCAGGTATTTCATCTGAAGTGATAACGGGCATCTTTTCAAATATTTCTTCTATCTATTGTTTCCACGGACAATTTCTTCTTCCTGAGCTCAAAACAAGAATTACACAAGAATGGTGGGTAACTGTCAGTACAATTACTTTTAAAATATATTTTCAAGAAACTTTAGTGACCCGGGCATCTAATTTTATTCCAGCATTTTTAATTGTTTGGTGCAGTAGTTCACTTGTTATTTAACACATTAGCTTGGAGTCTCTTAAACCTCTTTTACCTGTATTGTTCCTGAATACAGGAGTAGGCCTGAGCGCTCAACGTTTCTAAAGTACTTTGTGAGAATTTTTTTCCACACCAGAGTACTGTTGGAGCTATTTTTCTTACTGTATTTCCACGCTCCTTGTTTTGCAGTACTGTGAAATTGCAGTACTAGGAAAGGAGCAAAGTGCTTATTTTGGCTACATGGATGAAGTATCTTGTCACCAAAGTGAACTACTGAAAAACATGATTATTTCCCAAAGAAGGATAACACATCATCATATCACGGACTAGACTCTGCATGCCATGTTGGCGACTTCATGAGACACATCCGTTTGATATTTTAATGTAGCGATTATATAAAATTCACTGGTACAAAATTAGCATTTTATCAACCAAACAAAGGAAAATCTAGGAAGATAAGATAGACAGCTTTGTGCCCAGGAATGAGTTTACATCTGTTAAGCAGCTGCTTCTATTGTAGTTTAGTACCACAGCATCGGACAAGATCTCACCCACTAATTTGCTGGCCTTCTGTGAAATAATATTATTTGTTACATTGCTGTACATATATTTTCTTTAAGAAAATAGTTCTTTTTTAAATATAAGTAATTATGGTCATATATCAATTAAAATTTGGCAACTGTAGTAAGTTTTAAACTTTCTGCCTATCACTCAATTTAATTGTAAGGCAGATGTAGGACCCCTGACTTGGGATGATGCGCTGGCTGCAGAATGTCCCTGCAGTGGAAAGTGCTAATAATGCTGATGCTGCACCTTATTTCATATTAAAGCCAACAAAGTTGACCTTTCCAGCTATCCTAAATGATGAAGTCAAGATAGGAGCTCACATCTCTCTTGCTAGAGTCCAGTCTTCTTCACATAGGTCATCAATATCCAGAAGGAATAAAAAATTGTCAGCAGCTTTGCACTCGACCTGTGTCTACAGGGACAGCTGTAATAAAGGAAAGGAAAACTGGAGAGACTGGAAGTCAGGGCAGGGCATGAACTCATTCCGTGGCTAAAGGGCACTAGTGTAAACAGACTGTGAGTCAGGAGTTCAGTGAGAGAGGAAAGCTGGGGAAAAAATGGAAGGGAATCTTAAACTGGTTCTGTCAAGGGGACTGGAACATGAGAAAATTAGATATGCAGCTCTCATTGTCATTTACACATCTAGCTCCCATAGAGGCCCTCTGGAAATCTCCCCGTAAATGGCAGCTTCAGCTTTACGTGGCTCTTCAGTGGTGCAGGCTGTGCTGCTGAGTGGGGAATGTGGGTGCAGGGTGGCTGCACTGCCGCAGCTCCCCAAGGATACTACAGTATCTCTGTAGTATGAGTCCAGCAATCACAGCAATTGTTTTCTTCTGTGTGCAATTTAACTAAAAACACAGATCTGCAGAGAATAGCAAATGGATTTCCTTGCCTGGGACTGTCAGCAGCAGAGTTGTTGACACTAATGGAGACTTTGCAGGTCTCCAGGCTCATACTTACTTCCTGCTGCTGCTTGGTAGTACCTAAGGACCAAACACAACCAAGGGCCACCCTGGGCAGCCTGGCGTGGTGCTGGGCTGGGAGATGCCAGCCCAAATGTCTTCCTTGGGTTCCATTGGTGGGTGGGAGACAGCAGTAGAAGTCTGTTACTGTGTCTGTTATTGTGTCTGTTATCTTTTAAAATAGAATTGATTTTCACAGACTTTTATATTTAGCATTCTCTTTCCAATAGGAGCGTGAACCCACGGTTAGGAGACATCTTGCAGAAACTGGCTCCTTTCCTGAAGATGTATGGAGAATACGTGAAGAACTTTGACAGGGCAATGGACATGGTGAACACGTGCATGCAAAGGTCATCTCCTTTCAAAGATGTTGTTCAGAATATACAGGTATGTTGTTAACTAGCTTGATGTGGCTTTGAGATCCTCATTTCTCTTATTTCCAATGCATGGCACTGTTTTGCTCCAAGGTGGTACTGTTTTAGAATTAAAAAGAAATACAGTTTTAGTGGCAGACTTTTCTTCTCTTTTTGCTGTGCAGCACAGATTTTTCACATAGTTGTCTTTTTCTCCCACTCATGTATTTATGAGGAGCAGTGGAAGTTAAAGAATGAAACTTAGCCATTTGCCTGGCAGTTTTGACTATGGTGGACTTCCTCAGGAATTCCCTATTTGTTACCTATGTATGTCTTGGAAAGTGAGGAGAACGGGGTGAGTTCTCTCCATAAGGGAGAGAGTGAGATAGCTTTGCTGTACTTGTTGTATTTTCTGTTCATATTTATACAGCAGAATGAAGAATTATTGGTGCTTGTGGCTCAGTCCTTCCTGAGCACTTTTGTGCCTCTGTAGAGGGCCGCCTTGCCTTATGTGCTGCCTTATGCAGGGCACCTTCTTGCTCTGATACTCAACATATCCATTTGTAAACTCTTTAATTTTTTCATTACTAAGTGTTGCTTTTTAACATGGACGTTTTCCTTATGAGGCTGGTGTATTTGACTTTGGCTCATCACTGGCAGCACCGCTTGGAAGAAGCTGTTGGGGTTTCTGACACCCTTGTTGATCCAGTGTTTCTGAGGCTCATTAAGTTGTGCATGGTGCTAGAGGGCCACAGCTCTGCCAGAGGGTGCTTAGCATGGATTTTCACATGTTCATACTTGTAAGGAAAGCTGTGTGGGGTGGAGGAAGAACTCTGCTTATGCTGGTGTGTCTGTAGGACCTGTCTGAGGCACTGGTCCTGCTGCAGGAGGATGCAGCACGCTGGAACAGGCCTGCAAGCATCCCTCCACAGGTTCAGGGAGAGTGTGGACCATCCTTCAGGGGAGGTGAGGCCTGGCAGGGAGAGGGTTAAGCTGAGCAGGGAGCACAGCTGCTGCCCTGAATGGGAGCTTGTCAGCTGGCCAGCTGTCAGGAATCAAGTAATCCCAGCAAGCTGGGAGAGGAGAGGCCCTGTGCAGAGGGTAAGGGCTGCCGGCCGTCTCAGACAGAAGCTCCCTCTTGGAAGAGCAGAGGAAAGGCAGCAGGAACTGGGAAATCTCTTCTTCTACCAGACTCTCACTGTATGTGGCCTTTTCTTAACCTTTTTCTGTCTAAATCTGGCCTGTTTTCACTGAGGCTCTGTGCAGCTAAGTGCATCTGTTGGCTGGAATTTAAGCCCAGGCAGTGCTGGGCCCCTGGGGCTCTGGCTTCCCTGCAAGGGGCTCTGTGGCCCTCCTCACCCGCCTGCTGCCCCCAAGGACTCCGGCTGGGCTCCCAGCACTCCCTGCCTGACCTGGCCCGTGGAAAGGGGAAGCAGAGGCACAGCTGGGCTCCGGAGGGAATCGGGCCTCTTCTAGAGCAAGCACTGTAAGAACTTGTGCTTTCAGTGTGCATGGGCATTTTGTTGTCTTTGGTTTAGTGTCAAGCTGCTGGCATGCCTTGCTGAGGAATAATTCAGTTAGTAACTGTTCTCCCTGAGAACTGTTAGTAAGCTGCTCTCCCTGAAATTCTGTATCTGCACTGCACACCATCAACACAAATAATTCCTGTTAGCTGTGAATCTGCAAAACACATTGGCAGCTGCCCAAGAGCATGTGCATTTTTTGAGCAGAATAGGCAGTGTTAGGGCAGGGGATGCAACAGGGGATGTGGTTCTGAAGCCTACTGATGGCAGTATTTCATTATACATTATTTTAGCTGTGGCATCACAGCACCTTCTGCTTCTGTCATGATTATAGTGAATTCGGCAAAGATCTGACCTGAAAGGCTTAATCAACTCATCTGGCCTATCTCTGTGCTACCAGGAGCCACAGGTACTTCTACAGGCAACAGTTGTGTCCTCTCTCCCTGCTACTCTGGGAACCGCTGTAGCCTCTGTTAATAGAACCACAACAAAAGTTTACAGTGTATCACAAGGTGGTGGTTTAGCGTATAGTAAACTGAAGCCTGGTATTCTGGTTGTATTATTTGTATATACAAATGATTTCGCAGTTGCATTTGTATTTCAGTGGAGCTGCCATAGGCTTTTACATTTCTCCATGGCACGGAACAAGTACTGCAGGGTTCATACAGCTCCAACGGCTGGCACGGGATCCAGAATTAAGTTTATGTGACTCCTCTTGTGACCTTCAGCTTTACTTTTCAAAGTACCAGTAGAAGCCTGTGTGATCCTGCAGGAATGCAGTGTCTACCCCAGCTGTTATTGGAGTACTTACACAGGCACTCACAGTTATTAATTACACTGAATGAGAGCAAATAGAAAGCAAAAAATCACATAGGAGTTATAAGTGAATGACTGCGACTTGTCAAGCTTACTTTAGCTGTCCTTAAAGGTAAACATTCTTTCTTTGTGTTTTGCATCCACCTACTGGGGTGAAAATCTGATAGCTGCTAAGTTTATTAGGACTCTTCTTTTGTCAGTTTTCTAGTTAAGCCATCACAAAAGTACTTTTTCAATCTATATTTGTGTGTTTCAGATTCTTATGTGAACTCATTAAAAGCAGAACAAACATTTATCTTCCCTCTAGTAAAGTTGTTTGAATTGTAATGTAAGCTCTGTAAAGTTTCAGAGATCACATAATGTGAAAGTTCTCTTATTTGGAACAGTTACTTAGTGATTGCTGGCTTTTTGCAGAGGATTCATTTGGCACGTTTATTCCAACTGACATGAGCCTGGAATTGACTTCTTCCTCTGCTTCCCTATTGTTCAGTGTTAGGGTTCGTCATGTTGCAGGAATAAAAAGACAATGGAGGCTATATTAGTAAGTGGATTGGGGAATATTATGAACCAAGGACTAAGGCAGTTGTGCAAATCTGTGTCTCTGTGCTTCCTGGAATCTGATTCTTTCTATCCCAGTTGTATTTTCTGGGAAATGTGCTGTAAAACTCAAAGAGATAATAAATTCACTTAATCTGCTATAAACAGAAATACTGTTCCCTATGCTACGGTTTGTTTTTTTTTTAAAAAAAAAAACAAATTTACATCTTGAAATTTCCGGAAGGATAGCTTACGTTTTTCTACCGGACAGCCATCTCTTTATCTCCAGGCTTTGCTTCAAGAATGGGGCAAGTCAGCGTTGTGTCTTGGACTGTGATGTTTATGTGGAAAACTACACACACCTGAAAAAAGCACCTTTCCATGAGAGAGGAATACTGAATTAATGTGGAGGGGCTGCTTACACTGAAACAGACCAAGACATGGCATTAGTGAGCTGAATTACAAACAATGGTCTGGAGAAGATTGCGTGTGTATGTGGTTAAGATGCTGATGTAGGATTCAGGAATGAGATAGTGTCGTTAACAGACACTTTCTGTCTACTTAAACACAAGTTAGTTATTTTTCAACTGTGTTTCTCATTTCTCCTCCCACTCCTTATAAATAGAAATATCACTTCATAGGGATTCTATGAGAATAAGTACACTGCAACACTTCCTGCTGTTTCAAGCAGAGCAGTTCAGTGCCTTATTGGGTAATATTTAGTGTAATCAGTCCTGAAGCTAACCCCTTCCTTGGTCAAGTGAAATGAGAGGATTTGGGGTAACTGCTTCCGAGATGGTGTGTGAGCAGCGTATCTGCTGCTCGTGCAGTAAGCTCTAGCAAGCAGTGTGTCTCTGTGGAGGTTCTGATTTTATTTAATCCTTGAGGCAGCGGGGGGAGGGAATACCTTGTGTGGGAAGGGCTTTTCTGAGCATGTGAAGAAACACACAGAATGTAAAATATAAAACGTTGTATATCTGCAGAAAATGTCAGAGATATGAGACAAAGACCTGTCCGCTCTGATAGCTTGAAAAGTTTTCTTGTGCTCCTCTGACTACACAGGTCATTTTTCACTGCTGTTTTACACCAAAGACAACCAAAACCAAAGCCTTCTGCAGTTGTTTTCTCTCCATTACAGAAACAGGAGGTGTGTGGAAACCTGACACTGCAGCATCACATGCTTGAGCCTGTGCAAAGGATTCCTCGTTACGAGCTTCTCCTGAAGGACTATCTAAAGAAACTTCCAGAAGAATCTCCAGACAGGAAAGATGCTGAAAGTACATGTAAACTCCTCTCTGTCTAATGAACACAGTAAAATCTTGGAGAGTGTTCTTTTCTTCACATCTTCAGATACTTCAGGCTAGGGCTGTGGTAGCAATGGAGTGTTGAATTAATCAAATTATTGTCCAAATTAATACAAAGGGATTTGGGAATGCTTATAGAGAAGAGGGGAGCTGATATGTCAGCTTAGGCAGTAAATGCAGGTTTAGCAAGTAAACAGTGACAAAGTATTGAAGCTGGTAATGGTAGAACATCTGGAATTTTTCTTTAATCAGTTGCATGCCCAAAGACAAATACAGGAAGATATCCTTGCAATAGCTGGAAGAGGAAAATATGAATGGCTTTATAAATACATATGCTTCCTAGGAATGCAAATTAGACTGTTAACACAGAGAAACAAGAGGGATGTATTTCTGTTGGTTTCTAGGAGTTCTTGTTTCTTTCAGGAAAAGTCTAAGCCAGAGTTCATGTTACCTTAAGCACACAAGCTGTAGATAGGTTGGGTTTTTTTGGTCACATGTGTGATTTTAGGAGAGAAATAGCAAATGATTAGATAGATACCCATGGACCAGTTGAATATGCAAAAGTGATTATGTATGTAACTGCTTATAAGCCTTCCCTTTAGTTTAGGGAGGACAAAATGTAATCAGTCCTTGCTTTTGCAACAGCAGTTCTGCAGGACAAATGCTAATCAGGGAGAAGAAAAGAACAGTTATGCTATACCTTCTTCTGATTACATCTGGTAATAACATGCTTTCTTTATTGCAGAATCGCTGGAGCTCATATCTACAGCAGCAAACCATTCGAATGCTGCCATCAGAAAGATGGTGAGTAGAAATTGTGTAATAGAATTGTAATTTGATGGAAATGCTGGCTTGAGCTGATCACTCTCCATTGCCAAAGGCTCCGTAAAGCAAGACTGGAGAGCATTTTCAAATATGGTGCAATGGGGCCTCAAACATCAGATGGATATCTGAGTTCTCTTTAGCATAACCTGTTATGGTTACTGTGATTTTTTTCAGCCCAGATTTTACTTTCCCTATTCTTAAGGGGGCAATTCATTGAAGAAGAAGGTCTTCATGAAATCATTACTTGCTTTTCATTGAAAATGTTGAAAGTATCTCAAATCAGTCTATTCATAAGGTGTCCTTGCAGATTTTCATGCTGGTTTTGATTTCTCAAGTCCTTTCTGGCATGGAGGTTGTTTTGGTTAAGTTTTGACTTGTTTTAAATGCACAGAGAAGAGATCAGAATACATCAGTAATAGCCTTGGTAAACTATACTACAAGTTGGGCAGCTTAAGGTAGTGGAGATTTTGAAGCCAAGTTTTACAACACAAACTCTGGGCTTTTCTTCTTATTTTATTGAGGCCTTTTCTGCTGAATGTTTGTGTATGTTTTATGTACAGAGTTGCTGCAGTGCTACCAACAAAGTAAATGACTTGATAGTTGCAGATATTACCTCTTTTTTGTTAGATTCAAGTGCCTCAGAAGCTTCTATATCTTACAGATCTAAAATACTCCTCATCAGGCTTAACACTCAGTGATCATTCATAGGTTACAAGGTTTATATTCTCTTCCATATCAGATCCTTACTTGCTTATTCTGTCCTTTCAAAACATTGTCTTTATCAAGAAATGTCATAGGAAAGAACAAAATTAAAAGGAGTATCTTTCCTATTTTCTTTTTGTCCTCATTTTGGTTTGTTTACATATATTGTTTCTTTTCCCCCCCATCTTCCCTTTCAGCCTTTTTATAAGTTCTATTTTAGAAACCAAGTGGTTTGAGTTGTTCTTGGTATCAGGGTTGGGCGACAGTGCATGGCTCTGCCGGGTGCCCTTTGGGGCTGCCAGGATGCCGTGAGTCTGCCCTTGCTGGGGCTGTTATGGGAAGTAACCAACTGGTGTCTGTCTGTTTTCACTATGTCTCAGAGAAAACCTATTTCGAAACTGTCTACTTCTATTTGAGTCTTGCGTGTTAAGATAAATTTCAGTGGAAATTTTTCTGGTTTTGGGTCTTGAGCAACTCCTTAAGTAATGACTGTGTTGCTGGGTCCTTTCTACAACGCCTGCATGGGCAGCAGGTACATGAAGCCACCAGGCTGTTGCTTTCCGTGTGGGATGCTTTTCTGGCAATATGCAAAAAAGGAAAGGCTGCTGTGATAATTTTGTACCCCTCGCTGATGAGAACTTGAAGTCTCACTACATTGATTTCTTCTGTAATTAATAGATTTTACCTGAGCAAGGACTCAAATGAAGATTATCCAAGTAAGACTTTCAGGTTTGACTTTGCGGTTGCCCCATTCCTGCTCTGCTCACCGTCTGCCTGAGCAGCCCCAGCTGTGGGGCACATCCTGCACACACCTCTGCAAAGCCCTGGGACGGTGTGAGCAGCTGCGTGGGGTCAGAGCCAAACCAAAAGAAAAGCAAAGGCTGTAGGAAAATATCTGAAAGCTAGCATTCGTGTTGGCTGCTTCCTCCTGTTGTGGAAGAAATAAACCATGCTTCTGAAACAATCTTTTCAAAATATCTTTTCCTAGCTGGACAGATGTCCCTCAGGTTTTGGATCTGTTCTAAGTATCCCAGTCATTCCTCCAAAAAAGTAGTGTGATGCATTCCAATTTACTTTGAATGAGTGGAGCCTTTGGCTCATCTTCCAGTTTGTTGGAAAAAGTCTACTGGCCCTCGGGACGTAGGTGCTTTCCTTGTTGGATTCTACCCCCACCTCCCTTCCATTTTGTTTTGCAGTGTGTTTATTTAAAGGGTATTATTTGTTTAGTTGTCTTTTTGGTTTGTTTTGATAGATGAAATGGTTAGCATAGAAATTAACGTGGTGTACATTTGTGGTGAAATAGCTCATGTCAAATGGGAATGAGGAAAGAATATGAAGACCTGAGATCCTGAATCTGCATATAGATTGAGGTGTGGTTTACAGATGTGTTTGGTGGTATTTTCTGAGTGTATTTGCATAGATCTATCCGCACTTTCTGACCATTTGCTTAGAGTGTGGTTTGGAGCATATTTGTGTAGCATGTGGTTGAAAGCCAAACATTTCCAAACGCTTTTGCTCAGTAGTAAGATTTACGCACCTTTGCTATTTTGACATGTTAAAGCTGCTGCATTACTTAATATAGCAGCTGCAAGTGGGTTACTTTCATCCGTTTGAATTCTGTGTAGAAGGATTTTAACATTAAGTCAACTAAATATTAAGAATAAATATTGCTTTGCTGAAAAGGAAAAGCTAACCCCTTTCATAGAGATTTTTAGCTAATATGGAAGGATGCAGAATGACATGAAAATATTTCTAAGTGTATTTAGGCCTATTTCATAAGCTTATTTTTTGCCATAGAGGCACCTGTGTAGCACTGCAGCCATGGCACTGAGGTTCCCTGTGGAGCTGAGATTTTACACATAGGTTATACATTCAGAATGTGATTGTGCTTCTTAAAGGAGACCTACCTACCATTGTGCCAGCAGCAATACAAGAGATGAAATTTCTCAAAAGCTGAGAAATGATCCTACTGTAGCAGAAATCTTACTCTGAGATGATGAGTAGAAGCTGAATTAACAAATTCAAACTTGAAAACAATTTGGTAACATGCTCGCCTTCAGTTCTTCAAGTGACTTTACTGGACCTCATGATGTTTCTTCAAGTGATATACATTTATTATTGGTTATCTAAAAATATCAAATAGATTGATACCAGTATGTTGTTATAAAAATATCATTAAGGTGGTGTAATCCGATTATGAGTCACGAGTGACTAAGACAGAGAGGGAAAGAGCATTGGAGCGTGGAAAAGATGCTCATTAATTCTTGAACACAGAGCTATATCAGAACTGAAAGAATGTTTTCTTTCCTGCTTATTTGCTCTTACCACAGAAAAGGATGCTGTGGGTGATAGGCCAAGTGGAACGTATGTTTAGATTTTAATTTCTGGGGGTTCTGTAATTTCAGGAAAAGATGCACAAGCTTTTGGAAGTCTATGAGCGACTCGGTGGTGAGGAGGATATTGTTAACCCAGCCAATGAGCTCATTAAAGAAGGACACATTCAGAAACTTTCAGCAAAGAATGGCACAGCACAGGATAGGTATTTATTCCTGGTGAGTTTTTTTTTTTTGCTGCTCTTTTATTTTCAGAGTTGTGCTGTGAATTGATACATTTCCATCTCTCTAATCACCACACAAAAAGCTTTCACTAACCGCCCAGCTATTCCTTCCTCTGAGCAGCAATTTGCTCTTGATGCTTTTTCCTTGAGGATTTCCTTCCTCCTTCCGTGCTCACGCCTTTGCCAATGACTTGTCAGGCTTAAAAGGGTCTGTGCCATGAGAGCCTTTCAGAGGCTGCACTTCTGTGATGTGCTCCTGAAGGGGCATTTCAGCTGTCCCACGCTGCTGAGCGAGTTGGCCAACTTCTCTGACACTGACAGAATAGATCATCTTTGCTTTCAAGACAGTTGAATTGGTACCAGAGTGAGCACGTAGTGTCAGAAGAAGAAGTGGGTGGCTGACATGTTTCTATTTGTCCACCTTTTTCAAGCAATGATGTGTGACTCCAGCCTACTTCTTAAATCTCTTCCTGTTATTACATTATAGAGTAAGGTGCGCCAGTCCCAAATTGTCAAAATGCAGGCTGTGTCCTACATGCAGCTCTTCAACTTCAATGTTTTCCTTGTTACAGTTTAACAGCATGGTGCTGTACTGTGTGCCAAAACTCAGGCTGATAGGCCAGAAGTTCAGTGTTCGAGAAAAGATGGACATTGGAGGACTGCAGGTTTGTCTCTCTTCTTTTCACTGTTTTTGATGTGCTTCTCCAGTAGGTAGTGTCAGATCCCATCTGAATCTAAAAGAAAAAAAAGGCTGTATAGAAATACATAAACAATTAAAAATTCAGCTTTGGTTCTATTTTTTTTTTTTTTTTTGATTTATTATTACCAGGTAATAAAGTAAAGGTAAGAAAATAGTGATTTGGTTAAAAGCCTTCCCTCATCACCTACCTGACTTGGGAGCCCCTTTTTTTTCCCTACTGCTGTAGGGAAATTGTGCAGGTTCAGAGGTTTTGTAGCAAGACAAGGAATTATGAAAATAACCCTTTGTTTTTTCTACCTTTCTGTTGTATTCAGAGTCATCCTTTCAGCTCTTGTATTCAGCTATCCTTTCAAATAACTAAGTCATTAAAATGACTGAAAGAGGGTGAAGACAAGTAAGAAGTGGATGTGTTCTTTTTGCAGGTCCAAGAAATTGCCAAGCAAAACGTGGCTCATACATTTTCAATAACAGGAAAGAAGAGATCGCTGGAACTACAAGCCAGGTATAGTGCTTGTTCTGTCTTTTGGGCTTGGTGAATATTTATGTACAAATTTATGATGTAGATTATATGGCTGGGCTAGTATGGTATAGCTTTAAACCAGAAGATGAGATGATTCATTTACATATGCAAGAGAGTTTGTTGGCCTTCAGTCAGTGTGTTAAAGCGTCACGTTGGTTGGCTTTCTTCAATGTGGAAGATGTTCATAGTAGTGTTTTTAGATTCCGCTGTAGTAATAATTCAAACATTTTTGGCAGTTATTTTGTCTGGTAATAATTAAGGTCAATCACTATTAATAATTTTTATAAAGTAGAAGGTATAGAAGCTAAAATATTTATGCCTATAAAACTGTGAGGATGTCAGTACTTGGACTTAATGAAAATACTGAGAGTAGAATGTTGATGTTTTGTTCTTTTTTTTCTTTTGTTTTAACAGGACAGAAGAGGAGAAGAGGGAATGGATTCAGGTTAATATAAAAACAATACTGAATGGATGAAATCGCCATGCAGTCAGCACCTTCTGATTTTAAAATGATCTTCTGGGTTTCTGTACAAATGAGGCTGTGTGAGGAAGCAGAGTAGTCCCATATGGAAAAGCTGATTGTGGAGAATCTAATGCTCCTCTCAGTGTCCCCTCCTGAACTACTGTCTCAGTGTAGTGAGCAGAGGCTTCAAATAGGTTCCCATGTGCTGCAGTCCTCAAATGCAGTGAGAGAAGAAAGTGAAGAGTAAGAGATTGTATTCTTACAGTCTGACTTACAAGAAACGCTGATAGTGTTCTTAGCTTTTGGGTTCGTGGTGGTGAATTAACGATACCGTTTGCAGTTGTTTTAAAAGTTTTTAAATTTCAGGTTTCATTTCTGCAAGTGAAAGGGGTTTTCAGTAGAATGATGGCCCTAAACATTCTCCTGTGATCATTTTAAAATATTTTGTAATATAAATGTTTCTAAGGCTCCTTTTATAATACATTTTGTCTTCTCTGGCATGTTTGTTTCAGGTCATCCAAGCAACAATTGAAAAGCACAAACAGAACAGTGAAACCTTTAGAGCTTTCAATAGCTCTTTTTCTCAGGAAGAGGAACATCTTCCTGATTCATCAGTAAGTATGAATGCTTGATTCTTCTTTGCTGTAACAGTTTCACTGACAGTTAAACTGCAGTAACTCAGCTAAGTTTCAAATACTGTCGTCTTATTCTTGGTTTTGTTTTACATTACAGTACAGTCAGCTCTATTTCTCTGGCTCTCAAATGCATATCAGTCATAGTTATTCAACCATGCAGGTATGGAATAAATTACCCAGGGTAATTCAGTGCAAGAGACCTATCAGTCATGTTTTCCAGATGAGTGGCTCATTTAGCGTAACAGGTGTAATTCTTCAGTGTTATGAGCAGTTGGCTGCCTGGAATGATGTCTGTGTGCCTGGGAGATTTCCTTCATTACCTTTCCCCATCTCCTTAGAGATGTATTTTTTTATTTTTTTTCTTCTTATTTTCTTATTATTCAAAAAGTTCTAAGCAGTTGAAAGGAAATAGATGCATTTTATAGGGATCTTAACAATACTATTTCAGAAAGGTTCAACTCTACAACCACATACACAAAATAGTCTCAAAAGTTTCACAGTCTTATGACTGGATTGAATTCTCTGTGCTGTGTTTGCTAGGAATGTTATTTTTGGAAGCAGTCACATGAGGATAATGATGATATGTCTTCATTTAACTTCTAAATTATGATAATAACCTAAACCATAATTGCTTAAAATCTAAAGAGGAGAGGGTCTGGTAGAGGGAAATCTGGGGGAATTTAATGCAGAGCTGCCTATGTTGATGCCATCAGTGGTCAAACTTGGAAGGTCTTGGAGCACAGGATCTATCTGGAGAGATTAAACTCTGGGAATCTTTTTGTGTTTTTACCCATTCCCTCCCCAACTTTTATGTTGTGAATAATAATCATAGGAACCTCCACTTTCCTGGTCTGCCTCAGTGACTCTGTAATGCTGGAGTTCTGTCTAACTGATTTCCCAGGGGACTCAAGAGGGAGATGTTAGATATTGTTAGATGTTCCTTTCATCTCAGCGTAAGTCGCAGACTGGCAGCATAGATCTTTGCAAACCTCCAGAGTCTGTGATCACATCACTTACAGTGGCCAGCGATAGTGTGTTTTCAGAATGTGCTATATAGCTTGCTGATCTTGAACTATTTGTCAGCTAAAAATACTCAGAGAAAATTGGAAAATAGTCAGTCAGTGTCTGTATCCTGAAGTCCTGGCTGCCTTCAGAACTATTGATGCTCTGATGGAAAAAATGTTTTACTAATAGGCAAACTAATAGGCATACTTCTCTGTATCTAATTAAGACAGTGTCTGTTCAACTTCATAACTATTATCTTGCTTTGTAAATCCTGTTTTATTTTGTTTCTGTGTTAATGGTATAGCCTCGTGTTTATACTCTACTCGTTCATAAAACTGAAGCAGGGCAGAGTTCTGGTTTATCTCTAGGCTGTGATATGAACATAGTATACACATTAATTTTTTTATGTCGGAATATTAAGCTGTATTTTTAGGAGATAATCTGATCTGGATAATGAGCTTTGAAAACTGATGTCAAGGCTAAACGTACCAGAAATTGCTGTCAGTTAAAAAGAGCTGGATGTAATTCTGTAAGGAAAACTGGACAAATTGAGAGCATTCTGAGTATCAATATGCTTCTGTGAGCAGCATCTACCATACATACCTCATCATCTTGGTAGGAGACTGGGCAGCATGCTTCAGAGGAAAAAATGACAATAATCTTCCTTTTTCACTCTCGAGAGTCAAGAAATACAGATGCTCTCGTGAATTCCAGACTCGATCTGTAACAGCTACTAGCAATGGGGCTCTGGTTATAATAAGTTTGTAGAAAAATTGCCAAATTGCTTTTCTCCCATCCTTGGCCGTACATTTGATATGTTACAGTGCTCATGATTAATTTCAGTTGTGTGTCTGCTGCATGCCTTTGCACGCAATTCTTACATGCTTTTGTTTTCCCTGCTGACTTACGTAGTATCATACAGCCATTGAGGATTGATCTTTTGCCTGTGAATCACCTACAGAAGATTTTACACTTTTGTATAGATGTAGAGCTTTGGCAGTGTCTGGCATTTTGACCTGATTCTTGAGATTATCCCTATACGATAATATACAGCAATTATGGTTCCTGGTAATATTGTTTTCACTAAGATTTCCTTTAAAAAAAAACACCACTCAGAGCCTGTTGAAAAGAGTTTGTCTCTCTCACTCCCTTGCTCTCTCTCTTCGCTGTGCATTATTCTGTATTTCATTGTTACTGCTTATCTCTTATGTAGTCTGCCTAAGTGCAATCCAGTGAGACTGTCAGTTTGGACACTTCTACAATACATGTAATAGAGTCCCACCTGTCAGGAGGGAAATAATTCAGTGTCATTGCCAGTCAGTCTCCAGCACGGTTACTGCCACGGTGATCTTTTGTAGACATCTTTACAGAAAGCTTCAGAGCCCTTTGTGGTTTAGTTCCTGCAGAAAGGGGACACTCATTTCTCTGCACTTCATTTTCATCTGCAGCATTTCAAGAAAAAGTTTTTTGTTGCTATTTTTAAGTATATAAAAATATTCCAAAGGAAAATAACCTGTTTTACCACTGCTTGATCTCAGAAGAGTGGAGGCTCATAGTATGTGGCAAGGAAAAGATGTAGAGAGCTGAGTGACATCCCTGGGATATGAGAGTTGGTGGTGCTTCTGTTAGTTAAATTGTGATCTTTAGAATGTCCGTGTTCAAGTTGTTCTGTGTCTGTATCTTCCCTCAGATAGCAAGCACGAGCTCTGTGGAATCGATGCCGGGAGCAGACAGCGGTGTGTTTGGAGGGGTAAGTAATTCAGAGCTGATACCTCGGTAGTGTGGGGGTGTTTTATGTTTCTTTTCCATCAGGAAAAAATCAGAATTATTTCAGCGTATTGGTAGTTGGTGCAGCTGTGCTGTCCATAACTTCTTGTCTGAGTTATACTCCCAGCTATTCGCAGGGCTTTGCACCATCAGGGAGTGTAAATCCTCCTTTCCGGGTACGTGCTGCACCAGTGGTGAACCTAGCGTGAGGGATGCTGATTGTTGTTGCTGTAGGGTTGTGCTGTGCTTTTTAAGTTCTGATGGGGAGCTAATACTGAATGCTTGTGGGGATGAGAGCAAAAGGAAGCCAGACTGGTTAACGCTGACATTTTGTACAAGTCAGCATTTCACCTCCAGAACTAAATTCTGATGAGGATTCTTTCATAGCATGTTTTCTGTATTTCTGCCAATGCAGAGGAGTAGTTGATAGTGCCTTCATACATCTCTGGCCTTCCAGTGATTGGCTGCTGCAAAAGCGAGGTATACTTAGAAAAAAAAGGTCTTTCATTTTGCTCTTATAACATCTGTGATTGCTTCTGAGCAAGATAAGCACTGCTTCCAAAAGAGGATTGAGTCCTTAGTAAGGTCTTCTTTATGTATTTATCTTTTTAGTGTTCATATCTCTCCCTTCTAAAGTATTTTCAGAGAATAATAGATTTTCAGGAAATGCCTTAGGGTCAGCTGAAGTTTACAGAGGAACACAGAAACAACAAAAACCAACACAATGAGATGTACTATAGGATATTATATCTTAGCTTGGAGCTACTTAGAAGGCTCCTCTGAATCCCCAAGGCTGTGACCTACTGGTAGGGTTTACAAACTATCGGTGAAACACTGTTAAACAACCCAGCAGAGCAGCCGGACCTGGACTAACAAGAGTTTATTACAAGTAGGTGTACTCATCAGTGTACTCATTGCTATTTAGTATTTGTTTACACTTCATATTTGCAATAAGCATTTTTTATTTATTTATGGCCAGTTTTACAGTTAGTGGCCCTGTTGATTTAGTTGCAGTTGCTATAGGGAGGTAACTACTTATGAAAAAAATTGCCTAAATAGTACTTAAACACTTCTGTTGGTCTGTGGGATAAACAGATTTTAGTTGTAGCTAGATAACATATTTAGATCCTTCTGGTTGATTATAGGTATTTGTGTCAGTGATTGGCACAGTGCATTGTGACACGGTAAGTCTTTTTTGTTAAGGTGCATATTTAAAGAAAATTTTAATTCCTGAAATAAAGATAAAAGTTGAGTTCACATCTCAAAGCTAAATATATATATATTTATTTATATATGCTTATATATATTAATATATATATATGGATATGGATTGTGTCAGCACGAGCAGTGAATTCAGATGTAAGTTGCAGTTTTAGAAACCGTTAATTTTTAATGACATCCATTTAAAAGAAGCATTTCAGTGACTTTATGAGCAAGTACATTTTGATCTTCACAGCTTCCACATGCAAACCACTTGGTGGTAGTGGTGGTCAGCAAACTGATACCTCCTTCCTGTGGTTTTGCTGAGTCTATTGAAGAATCTGCTGGCGCTTCCTCAGCGTTGCACGTTGTCATAGTCAGGCAATAAGAACAAAGCAGAAGGTGTAACCTGCTTGTTGTGCAATATGTGGTGGCTGTTTGCTGTAGTGCACTGCTTGCAGCTTGCACAGTTTGTATGGCTTGATACTAAGCTTCCTGTTTGCACAAGGAAAGTACAGCTCATTGGAAGATTGTCTTGCATGTGTGACATTGGCATATAGAGAAACAAGCTAAACGCTTCTGTTGTATTGCAAAGTACGAAATACACAAAGTAATTTAAATTAATTTCTTGCATATATTCAGCATTTCCAGAAGTGCTTGATGATGTTCTGCCTCACTGTGGGTGTCTGCAAACACACCCACAATGTAATTTGTAACTGGAAAATATGCAGCTATGTAAGCATATGAGGAAAAAAGAAGATTGGAAACACCTTTGGTGCTCATGTATCTGCCCATATGAGCCTCATCAGCCAGTGTGTACGTTGTGTGTGCAGCACTGAGGCTGGCTGTTGGAACAAATTGAAATACATTGCAAGTAATAAACAACAGAAAACAGTCTGCTGAGCCCCATTGTGTTTCTTGCTGTTCCTTTGAGCTCTCTGGTGTTTCTTCTCTGCTACCCCACGTCACACTAATGGTTTGATGTCTGCTTTCCTAAGCACTCCAGCCACAGGCCTTGACCTTGCAAACATTACAGTCCTAGGCATGAGTTGTACCTACCCAATGTTTCCACCAGAATTTTAAAGGATGAGGAAAATGAAAACATTTGCCAAGATTTAGAGAGTGTAATGCAAACGAGTGACCAAAACAGCCCAGTCTGAAAGAAACTGGTGCAGATTCAGGCTCTGAACAAATTTCATGTGTGTTTTTTTTCACTGACTTCAAAACAGGACTGGGTACATCAAGAAAGACAAATCCAGTGATTATTGAAGTTCGTTAGTATCAAGAGTCTGGTTGAGGCTAGGGCAGCTTTAGTTTCCCTTTCAACACACATCAACAGTAAATAATGTCATTTGAGTAATAAATGACTCAGATGCGAAGTGACTTTTGAAGAATGGGGTTTGTGAATTACAATGCATTTCCTTGTTTACTACAAACAAAACCTCTCTTTTCAGATGGTGTGTAGTTAGAGCACGTGGTGGTATCAACCTCCTGAGCCATCACTGGGTGGGATGGCTGATTGCCTGTGCAGCAGCGTCTGTTGCGTTCCACAGGGATTGAAAGCAAAGGATGTCTCACTTCTTTCACAGTGTCAGCAGTTAAACGAGATGTATTTGATGTTTTTCTTCTAGAATTGCTCATTTGAATTTGTCAAGTTGTAAAGAAAATACGTTTTCATTTTTATTGTCTTTCCTGCAGCCACAGTAGCAATGTTTCAAACTCCTGTATTTATTAGCGCCGTATTGGCATAATGTTGAGAAGTGTTAAGAAACATGGTGGTATTTATCAGACACTGGGGAGCTCTTCATACAGGGCCTTTTTGATCGGTGAAATCTGTATCAAAAGCTCGCTGTATGCTACTGCACAAATTAAAATCTGTCTAAAATAAAAGCCCAGTGCATAGCTGTCGTAACATAAACCAGACCTACTAGAATAGCTTTTCAGTTTTCTTTCCTTTGTCAAATACATGGGTATGTCTGTAAGCGAACCCTGCCCAGAGTGTTTCACGTTGATGAGAAGTCAAACATGAGGACCTTTGAAGGAAATATTCAACTGCAGTCATTTCTGTATTACAGAAACATGCATAGGTGTGCTGATGGATATTCCTGTTGAAGTTCAAATCACGTAAACAAATTTCCACATAAGCAGTACATTCAGTTCATATTAGAAGGAGCTTCAGAATTTTTCCTATGCAGGCATAGGAAGGTATCAATCAAAAGCCAAAAACTGATTTTTTGGTTACTGTTCTTCAAGATTATCTTCTAGTAACTGCTTGCAAGCTTAAATGGTGACTTCATTTATGCTCTCGCGGTTCTCGTAACACAGATGAAATTGTTGTTAACATAAGAATCAAAAAGCTTTTTATTCTGTGTTCAAATGCTGACTTTTAAGAAGAGGAGAAAATAACGCTTGCCGGTGATGCAGTGTTCTGATCACACAACTTAAGGGGAATCCGTTCCTGGTCACTGGAAGAAGAACAGTCTCATAAAAAATTAAATAGCGCTATCATCAAAAGTGGAGTAAGAAACAGAAGAGGACTGGCCAACTTCTGTGATACGAGTAAAAAGCATGACTCTGTAGATTGCTCTTTGTCAGCAAAAGAAGATCAGGTTGCCTTAATTATGTGCCTTACTTGGGGAGCTCTAATAGTGTCTGAAGGGAACGTTTTGCCAGTGAATCATCCAAGGCATTGTTCAGTTGTTGTAATTCAGTGTTGTTCTGGTTACATCTGGTTCTTTACAAGATAAGTGAAATTCTTCACTCTCTTGTGCGCGTGTTGGATTTGCAGGCGTTTTGCATTGCTGAACAATTAATATGAGTGTGTATGAGGGTATGGTGATTTTCCTGAACGAGCAGTCCCATCTGACTGTGCTTCACCAAACTGAATTGCAAAACATCCCCTGTACTTGCACCAAAGTTTGAAACATTGCAATAGCAGCTGTAGTAAACCTAGTAAAAATAAAAAGATTCAGTCCAATTAGAAGTAATTAGTTGTGGTTTTGTCCCCATTGCAAGGGGTGCAAGGGTGTCCCCATTACCAGGGTGATTGCAATAGCTCTGCAGAAAGATTCTGTTTTCCTCTGTACCCAGGGAACATCAGGGCAGAGACTCAGAGAGGCTGAAAGATGTAGGAGTGGTGTCAGCAGTCAGGCTGGATGTGGAGAATTAGTTCTGGTGGTCAGAAGTCACGTAATACCACACCAGGAGCACCCAGTGGCTGAACCAGCACTTCCGCCTTCGGCCCTTAGCAGAGTTAGCATGAATTCTTTTCTAGAATTACTTGAATACTGTGAAATCCAAGGAGAGTCTTTGCTCTCTCAGTGTGAGAGCTCTGTGAGTTCTGTTGTGATGTGTATTTTTTTCTTAAATCATACCATTGTGTTTTTCATTTCAGAGCGATTCCTGTAGGAAATCTTCCAAGTCCAAGCGGGACAAGGAGAAGCAGGCATGCAAGAGCTGCAGTGAGAGCTTTAACTCTATCACCAAACGGCGGCACCACTGCAAGCAGTGTGGAGCAGTAAGTTTCAGAATGCATTGAGGCTTTTAGTTTCTTTTGCAGAGAGCATAGAAGATATTTTTTGTTTTTTCAGTGCAGGAACTAAATAGATTGTTCACGGCAGGTTGTTGACACAGTAGATCTTCCCACTTGCTTTAGTGCCTCGGAAGCAGAGCAGAAAAGAGCAAATGTCTGCTGCTGTTATCAAGTGACGTAGTCTGTGCTGCTTTACAGGCACATACTGCATCAGTGGTTGAAAAGAAGGGTGATGCATTCTCTAGGAACATGCATGTATCTGGGAGGCGTTTGCCCACTGTTTGCAGAAGAAAAATGGCCTTCCAGTGGCCCTGATTCTTGCTAGCTCTTTCAGGGATAAGCAGCTGAACATACAACATTTAAGATGAATGATCTTTTCCTAAAGCAGAATTGTCAAGAATTGCTTGTTCCAAAGTGCTTGGAAAGTTTGAAAAAATCAGTGCTGGAGGTGCAGGGCCAGGTTACAGAGGGCACTCAGCTGCCCTTTCCCAGTGCCATTCACTGACAGCTTAATTCTCAGATTTTTCTGGAAATGGCATCCATAGCCAAGGCGAGAAGGATTTCTGTAACGTGCCTGGAAGCCTCCCTTCTGTGACTTGAGTTTCACGGTTCAATGTTTCCAATGTTACGAGTACAGAATAATGTTATTTAAATACCCTTATTCATTTGGGAAGGGGAGATGAATTTTCAGCTGCAAGGAGACGTAAATGCATAGCTGAGATGTTTAAAATACTCAGCCTCAGCAATCGAAACAAAATTGCTGCAGAGGAGACATCTTTGCAAAGAGCTGGGATTTTCAGTTTTCCAGATTTTTGCTCTGTTTTTAATAATAGCTAAGATGGTAAAATGTTTCTGTATGTTTAAGATGCTCTGCTGTAAAGCTGAGTGTTATTTAAGAAAGGAAATAATAATTTTCCCCTATGGACAGAGAGATGATAAGAATTACATCATTAATAATGTATTGTTAAGTAGTTGTTGGTTACGTAATGTTTTCTGACATGGCAATAGCAGCAAATGAAAGAAGTTAAATTGCCTCAAGGAAAGACTATCATGTTTCTAAAAATGCCAGCTTGCTTTTGTTTATATAACTTGGCAGAACGGCTCTTCACTTAACGCTTGCTGAATTAAAGCAGTTACCTTCTTACAGTCCTGCAGTGAAGCATATAATAACATATACTTGTAACCGAAGGGCATTGCGGTGTGTTATTATACAGTAATTTCTGAATAGATGTTGAATCCGTCTGACTGCCCTTGTATTGCCCCCCAGGGGATGGTTTCTCTCCTTGGAGCAGCTGTGCAAAAGCAAGTAGTAGATTTAAGTCTGGAAGCAAGTTCCAGAGCTGCAGATCCATCACTCTTCGCAGGCACTGATTTCATGGGACTGATGTTTCCTTGCATGCTCTTGGAATCAAAAGCTGTTAATTTGGCATCAGACAAAAATTGTAATGCATATTATATTGGGCTGTGTTCATAAAATGGTTGGTAATTTTGGACGCCTCAGTTCTTTCAGGCTGAACTGCCTACTAATGAGGAGGTGCCAGCCACCTTCACTCCAAAACTGCCTTATGATTGGCACTGAAAAACACTAATTGCTCTGTAAACCTAAGCTCTTTTTAACTCAATTATAAAGTATTCCCCAAGAGGCACGTGTTTCCTTTAATGGGTTTTTTGGGTTGGGATCACAAAGATATTAATTCTTAATGGAGGTAAATAAAGTAAGTATTGTAGATGGATCACTTTATTTTATATTTACAGTAGTTTTCAGGGTTTTACTTCAGCAACATCCATTCTGCAATTCAGTTTGTTTAGAGTGTAAATAAGATTACGTTTGAATAATGACTAATACAGCACCATCCTTCTGCTACAGGTGATCTGTGCAAAATGCTCAGAGTTCAAACCACTTGCAGATAATAGTCGTCACAATCGAGTGTGTAAAGAGTGTTTTCTGCAGCTGCCACTAAGCCCGTGCAGCCCTGGAGTGGAAGCAGTAGGAGAACAGAAGAAAAGACAAGCTGCAGAGGTATGATGTTTAGCTAAGAAACTTCTGGCGTGCTAGCTGCCCTTGTGTGTCTATTACTATTATTCAAATGCATATGTTTAAAACGAATCAGATTGTTTGGTTACTTCTTTTTTTCCTACAGTGACATTTGAATGTTCATGCAAATTGAATCCTGTTTGTCAGTGGGGGTGTTCCCCTAGGATGTTTATTGTATAGGGATGCACGCAGGTTTTGCAGATAAGCTTCAGCTTTCAACGTAACAAAAGACTGGAAAAACTTCTGGCTGCTTTTTGCTACAGTGCATTTCCAACCTTGTGTTTCTCACAGTAACTGTTGGCAGAGCTTGGCAAAATAAGATTTGGGATTTTTTTGCACTCCTGCCAAAATATCATTAGAACACGTTTTTCTTACTTGATCATGCAAAAACACGGGATCTTTTTTGGAAGACTGTCAGGACTCACCGAAACATTCTTAACCCTGCTGGAATGCAGACTGTTTTCTCCAAGGTGCAACTCCTGCAAATCCTACTGCATAAGCTGTTGCTTCACAATAGCTGTGGATGTCACCAAGCTTTGTACCGTGATAGCAGCATCACTTACCTTCATTTTTACAAAAACAAGAAACGTATTGGCAAACTGATTTCTTTTCATCTCCCAACAACTGAACCTTCTCTTACCAATGCTTTTTTTAGACTACAGGAAGATTTTTATTTATTTTACCTTTGAATTACAGCCGGAAGTCACTCAGAAGTCACTGCATGCATAAAAGGGGTCATTCGTTTCAATTGAAAGTGGACCCACAAAGGCTTATCTTCAGAGAGTGTATCAGATTCTGGAAAGAGCTACTGAAACACCAGGAGATCTTAACTTCATGAGCCATCCTTCCCCCTGGTATGCTGACACATGCTAACCTGGCTTGAGTACTGCGTGGAAAACCAGCAAACAGTTGCAGCCTATGCTGAAAAACATCACACTCTGAAAAACCTCTTTCTTTAAGCCTCTCCTTATAGCCTCCAGACTGCCTTTCAGCCTTGTTATACTTCCTCAAGAGAAGCAATCTGCATGGAAGAGAGCTAAACTCTGTGCAAGAAATGCAAACCCATTGGTGCACATCCAGAACTCTTGCAACGAATGCTTGCTCAAATAAAGCCACCTTGGCCCTTGCCCCCATACTTCCCAGAATGTCCTATTTATTTCCAGGCTACTAAATGTCTCGGAGGTCACCACACTGATAAAAACTACTGCTGTGTGCCAAATTGAACTCTGCTACTCAGATACTTTTTCAGCTTTGTGCCCTCCAGCACATCTAGAATCTCAGAAATAGAGTAGAGCTATAAATGCGTGCTGTCCTTCCCTAAACTCGCATCTCCACAGAGCATGGAGAAGATGGAGAAGATTCTGGATTCAGAGCTTTACACCATCGGAAACTTCATGTATACAAAATAGCTGTGCCTACAGATGAAGTGCACTTAATATACCTCAGTACAGTTTGTGGTATCTCACGATAAATTTTCCAATACTGTTTCAGTGGAGCTGTTTGCCAGTGAAGTGAAAACCTACACCTACCCAGCAGTGAGCTATGTTAATCTGAAAAGCCAAAAAGCAAAGCAGTGAAATGTGACCTATGGCTTCACTTCAGAAAGCAGATTACAGCAGAAAGCTGCAAAAACCCAGGGAGAAACACTCTTTTTTCCTTTATACGCTCATGCTTCTAGCCTTGTGCTAAGTCTTCAGAGGATCAGGTGAAATGCAAGAGAATATGGATATAAAAAAGAAAGATCAGAGGCAGGCTTTTTCTTTCCCTCCTATTTACATGAAACTTTCTTAACAAACCTAATAGCATCTGAGGAGACTGCTGCTTTTCAAATGTCATTAGCAGAAATCCTTGGGAGACTTCTGTGCAAAGTCTGTTGTGAAAAGGAATTTTCTTTTTCTTTGCTTCCTATCAAAAGACAGAAATTTCTTCTATCTTTTTTTTTGCCGTAATGCTCTCCTATTTGGCTTATGTCTCTGCAGCCATGCACAGGAGTGCCTGTTAATCCCAGCTCTGAGAAGAGGTGAATGACAGAAGCACAAGTATTTGCATACAGTTTTTATTCCAAACTCCAGACATTCCCCGTCTCTCTTGCAGCAGTAATCTAAAACAAGCACAGAGCACTTGGTGCACTGCTTCTGAAAGAATGAACCAAAGACATTGTCTACACAGTAATTCTAGAACATAGAGAGGCACCAGCTTTCTTTTTGCTCTCTCCTTTCCCAAAATACTTGTTTCAGATATGTAAAGTGTGATCACTGTTGGCTGCGCAGTGAAGTGGATTATGAAAGTGGGTTGTGGAAGATTGGCACTCTATAGGGCAGGTTCCAAACAATCAGTATTTCTTATTTCTAGGCTCGTGCTACTTTACCAGTGATACTAGAGCTGTGTTCTGTACAGACTTGCAGCAGCACCATCCCTTACGTACAGAGGAGACTCACTCATGCTGAGGCACATCTTTCATTAATTTGAAGTCACCTCCCAGTCTACTTTGCTAAGCAAGAAACTGGCAGTCTCATCTTAATTGCCATTCTCAATTTACTCTCTAGAAGCGGAATTTAACTTCCTGTCCACTGGGAACAGCAGTTCAGCATCTGCCTCTATTACATGGGATTCTGCTATTTCTTGATGGTGTATAATGATGATTAAACTTTGTTTTAGTTATGGTCTGTCCAGCATTTGTCCTTCAGTATTGTTTGACTCTGGAAAACTAAGTATTCTAAGTACTTTTACTCCATAAACATGATAGGAACAGCTCTCTTCTTTTCTTTCTCCAGAAGCAAAGCTTATTAGCACCTGAAAACAGCCTCTTCAGCAGCTACCTCCAGTTCCTTGAAAAAGGGAAGACTTGGTACAAAATGTGGGTGACCATCCCCAAGACTGAGCCTCTTGTTCTGTATCTGCAAGGAATTAGCCAGGTAAAGTGACATTCATAAAGGTTATCATACAGCAAAAAAAAAGCATAAGTTCAGCTGAGAAATAGGTCAAAGGATTTGACTTGGTTGCAACAACAGAAATGAACTTGGTATTCTGAATTTCACACAAAGCCTCCGAGATCTCAGATTTCCTCTTAACTGTAGTTGCTGCTGATACATTTGCGAGCCAATGTTTAAAGTCCCAGCTTTTAAAATTTATTTCAGTTTTTTTTAACAATGAAGGACAAACCAGGGATAATAACTTCTTTTGTTTTGTTTTCCAGAGGTTTCAGATGGATATATTCAAAAGTTATATTACCTTAATATTAAGGAAAGCACTTTACTATAAAATGGGCAGAACTGTGAAGCAGTCCTAAATATCACAATTCAAGCTTTTTTTTCCCTGGTTTTTTTTTTCTTCTTTTTTTCTTATAATTAAGGCTCTTCTAGTTGTAGGTTGTAAGTACAGGAGTTTGTGGAAATGTAGATGTTCTTCATCCTCAAAAGAGGAGACTCTTTGGTAAAGCTTGTCACAGCACCATGATTTTATCCTTACTTCAAATAATTGCTGTAGGAAGCTATTTTTTTTTTGTAAGTGAACTGTTGAAGCTAACTAGCATTTGTGTGTGGAAAAAGTAAGTAAACTCAGAGATTCAAATCTTGCCTCCTTAGCCCTGAAGATGTCATGTGACAGTACTGACACTACATCCCCCACTTCCAGTTTTGTATTTGGCATTTGATAACGTTATATACAGCTTTGTTTAATCTTCTGGATGGAATGGAAGAGGGAATGGGGCCCACATTCAGCCTACTTCTACCCTGCTGTATGTGTAATGATACGAGGGGGTTTCTTTTAATTAGCATCACTTCGTATGGGTGGTAGGGAATGGTCTGAAAACTGAATACTACCCATGATTTTATAAAGGTATTTGAAGTAAAGTTTACCATATAGCAAATGTTCAGCAAGAAATACGTGTTGTCTTTAGAACTGTATTCATTTTGCCTCTTGTCAGAGAGAACGCCTCTGGTTTTGAACAAGTATGTGTAATGTAGTGCTCAAGAAGCTGAAAACTTAAATGTAGAGCTCCAGACAAAGCCCACTTGGCTTCGTCTGGAATTCGAAGCCCTCACTGGCTAAACATCCAACTTATCCCACAGGCAGGGAGCTGCCTGGTTTCACTTCCAGTCAACAGGAGATGCTTGACTGAAATTACAAGTTGAAAAGGCAAACTGCCTCAGACAAAACACTAAAACTAATGCAACAAAAGCAATCTTTAGATCTCTGTGAAGTCAGCCAGGGGAGACAAAAAAAGCTTTAAAAAGCAAAGCAGAGAGAAGAGATTTACTGCGAAACTTTTCAGTTGAAGTGAAAATTATACATCAGCGAAGCACCAGTGCAAGCCCTGTATCCCATGCAAACTGAGCCAGAACGTCTTTTGCTCCTTGGAGAGCATCAAATATTGATGTGAAGCCTGATGTCAGGGCCAAGAATCAGTGTCCTGACTGCAGCAGATATTAAGATAAATCCATTCTCAGACCTCGCATGTTTTTCGTGAATACGTTAATTCATCCTAACTTACAGACAGGCTTGGGCAAGGAGGGCAAGAACAGGGAGAGAGAGGTTTAAACTCTTTGGCCTTCCTCACCCAGGAGCAGTGTATGTCATCTAAAGGTGACTGGAACTAGAAGTTGCAGGATAGCGACATCTCTTACATGGTATGACCTAGAAAGAGTTTCTCCTAGTGCTCAGCTGATTGTCTCAGGACAGCATAAGTAATAACCCAAGGGACGTAAAACAGCTATATTTAGCACAAGCAGAAAGATGCTCAATCCCCCAGACCCTCTTCTGCTAGTCATGCAAAGCCATGGTCGAAAGCTGGAGGAAGTTCTGTGCTTCATATGCTGTATTCTTTGTTCCCTGTCCTGCCAAATTTGATCTTGAGCCTCTTTTGATATCATTAGTAAGATCCCATATTTTAGAGGAAAGGGTGCCTTTGGCATTTGATTGTCGATTTTATAACAGTTGAATATAGTGGTTAGTGTCCTCAGCTATTTCAGATGTGAGATATATCACCCGATAGAGCAGCAGGAAAGCATACAGGACAAGGTTAATCTGTTTTACATTCAACAACCAAGCCTGGATTTACTATCAGACAGCAGCAGTACAGGCTGAGACTATAAACAATATCAGTGGGTCCTTCCTTCAAAGGACTGCTGTTCCCATTCACATACTTTCTTCATCTTCCCTTCAGCATCCAACTGAAGGGAAAAAGTTATGAAGTGAATCCTTAATATTAACCTAATGTTCGTACTAGTTTGAATTTATGCAAAATACATGAGAAATACAGCTCCCAGAAGAGGTGCCTTTTGGAAATAATATTGCCAACAGTGATATTAAAGGTCTTGAAACACAGATGAAGTGAAGCATGACCATAGGAGCATTTGTGAAAGCTGTGGGATTATCTTAAAAAAAAGAAAGTTGCCTCTTGGGAAGGAGGAATAAACCAAACCCAGTCTGGAACTGCTGGTACATTAATGGTGGCCCTGACAGCGTTCACGCTGCGTGCTGCAGAAGGGATTTCTTGCAAATAGCAGAATGACTCTCAGGCTTTAAAATAGCAAAGCTATGTTCTTTTGCTTTATACACTTGTTCCAGGAGAATGAATAAATCTCCTGGGTGTTCACAGTTTAAGTTTTGTACAGGGCTTTATATGCATGAGGATAAAATTCACAGTTTATTTAGGTATGGAAATCATACCAATTTTATCTGTCCTCAGACCGAGACTGGATTTGTGCAGCTGTTCGTCATGTTCATCCAAGTAGAATTGTAGGGGTTTGTTTGTAAGCTCAAACCACCTCAAGCTTAAGGACGGCTGCTTTTACTGAAATTGGGCTCTTTCCACAGACCCTGACTGGAGCTTCTCCTTCTGCTCCCGTTGCCCTGTATGGACAGCTGGCTCCAAGGCACTGACACTAACATGTGTGTCACTGAGAAATGCAGAGTTAAGGGAGCACAGCTAGCTAGGGAAGTGATTAATTTTGGAGAAATGCGGAGCAGGAATCTGGCATAGCCAGATGAACAGCACTTGGAAGAGGAACTGAATTTGTCTGTGTTTGACATGAAGCTGCCTTAAATGTCCTCAGATAATGCATGGTCTTCAAGCATATGGCCCTGACATTTTTGTGGAGCAATAAGAAATAGTAGATAGATAAATTAATACAGGCTTCCTGATTGAATAGATCTTGCACATGCAGGCCTTTGTTTGCATTGATGTGAGCAGTTGTGAGACATGCATTACTTTAGCCTGAGTGTTAGAAAAACAGATTTTTAATTGCTATTGTTCTCAGGGCTCTGGCTCCCTTATAGATGTACTAAGTCATCTGCATTCAGCATGAGAAGACAGGAGAATGTTGTCAGCTCTGATGCAGACATTGAGTAGGCTGCTACACACGTAGCTGCAGGAAGACAACGTCTCCTTATAGATGCTTGGTATCTGTCTGGTTTGGCCTTCGGTTTTGGGACCTAACACTGAAGGTGCTGGCATCATGTAAAACAAGCTGCTTGCTCTCTACCTGCATACAGCTTAGCGGAGGAGTTGCTTTATGCTCAGGATGTGACTGTTAGAGAGCTTTATTGCTGCCTACACCTGGGAGTTAATCTGGCTTTTAAAGGATGGCAGAAAATCTGAGCTTTGACTTTCCTTTGCAACCCTGACAGGGGTCATAAATAACCCAAGACCTGCTGAGAAGATTGGCTGATTGATTTGAAATTTGAAATTCTCTTTTATTTCCAAGTCTCTTCCCTGGCAGATGTCATTGTGGCTCTCAGTGTCCAGCTCTGTGTACTTGTCATCCTTTAACCGAACTTTCAAATGTCCCACAGGGTTCACAGGGGCTACGTGCAGCTATTTGGAGCTGGACACAACTGCCTGTACCTAATTAAATGGTTTTCAGTGAAAGAGAATGTGTAGGTCATGTAGAGTTGCATGAAAATCCCCAGTAATCACACTGCTGGACCTGTATTCAAGTGTTCAAGTAGAATTTGTTGCAGGAATTGTACATTTTCCCTTTCCTCTCCTTTTAGGACCCACGGGGCCCACGTCCTATTCCTCTGCCGGGATACGAAGTCAGTTTTCCAGGTTCTGGTGAGAAGTTTGAAGCGAAGCACGTTTTTAAGCTCTGCCAGTCCCAGCAAACTCTATATTTCAGTGCAGAAGATGAAGAGCTGCAGCTGAAATGGATGGAAATTCTCGCCAAAGCAGCCAAAGGGGAAACTGAAGATGTAGCTGAAGGGCTCGGCAACCCGTAGAGCAAGTTCCCTTCAGTTTCTTTTGTACATGCTATAAACCATCACTTGAATTTTGGTATTCATGGCACTTTGAAATCTGTATGGCTTTATATTTTCATGTGTCTGCATAGGAAATTCAGTGGTTTCTCTCCTTTTATTGTACATTTCTCACGTACAGTAGCTATCTGGCATATGTTATGTTAATGGAAAAGGTAGTTGTAGTTGTTGGTGGGGTTGATGCTGGTAAAAAAAAAAAAAAAAAGGCAAGGAGAAAAGCATTAATTTTATCAAAGGTAATGGAAAACCATTGGTCTCTTGTTTTCCTAAATGTATATTTTCCAGTCCTTTTGATTGCTGTTCAGTGCAGGATGTGTATAGTCTGTGATTAGTTCTATAAATGCTGCCTCTTAAGTTAAATGTTGTAAAGGCTTGTGCTGGCCACTGACATTCCGTTCGCTGTCCTCTCCCTCCTGGTAAAAGGTCTTTGTGAAGTGTGAGCGACGTACTGAATATTTTCTTCTGCTAAAACTTTGTCTCTGCTATTTTGAGATGACCTGTTCACAAGACAAATACTGTAGAAGGGACTTCTAAAAATGACTGCAAAACTGTGCAGGGAAGAACATTAAGAAGCCTCATTGATTTTAAGCATTTATAATATTGTTTTGTTTTCTTTTGAAACCAATACCTTCCTTACTTCTATTTGAACCCATTTTAATGTAAGTGAACAAATGTTTTATACTGCCAACTGGGATACGATCAATAAACAAGAACATTTTTAGTACACGCAGTACAAAAAGGTGACTTTTTTTATTGTTGTACTGGTTAATTTAAAAGTGCCCTAGGATTTATTTATATATTTTGTAAATAATGTTTCATAAGTATTTTAAGAATTTTTAAAAGACCTGAGCTAATTAACAGGATTTAGTGCTTAGAATAAGACGTATTTGTATGAACTGAATTTGTAATTTAATTTTCCTGTTCACTTGTATTTGTCTAATTTTCAAACTTAAGTGCTTATCTATTTAAATAAAAATTCCTGCAGTTAACTCCTGAGCCAGATCTCCAAGGCACAGCAAGCTTTAGGTCGGCATTTAATATAGCTTAAAAAGAGGGAAAATGAAAGAAAAAAAAGGACTGTGTGTTCCTAGTGGTAGCAAGCATGTAGTTCTGATAAAAATGAAATAAAATTGTCACAGTACTGTAAGTTTTAAATGGTTTGGTTTAACTTTTGTTTCCTCTTCAGCCTTCTGCATTTTGTGATACTGGTAGAAAGGAGCTGCTCCATACAGCCAGAGCTGGTTAGAATTGCTGAAAATTAGTGCTCTCCATTAGTGAGTCTATTTCTTACCTGCAGAGAAGGATTTGGTTGCGTGGGGCTTTTTTGCTTTGTTTTAAACATGGATATAATCAGTTATCTGAAGTCTGTCATGCTAAAAAAATTAGAAGCTATGTATTTAATTAGCTGCTGGTAAAGTATCTATGATTTGAGTATTCCCTGTCCTCCCTCCCCTCCAATCAGTTAGTGTGAAAGATCTTCTTTGCAAGGTAATTTTTATGGTAGAGGTTATGAAAACAAATTCTTTGCAGTGTGTGCTATTCCCCCCCCCCCTCCCCCCAAGTTTCCTGCCTAAATGTAATGATTCAGGGTGCTTGCCTTGAAATGGGCTGGTTTTGTAATCTTAGCGTATTTTTTTCTTTTATCCTTCCTCTTGTTCTGCTCTTTCTTTGTTACCAAGAGAGAAATAGGAAAGAGGAGTGGTAAAGCAAAAGGAAAGGAATAAATCTCTCATTTTCTAGTTCTATTAAGCAAAACCAAACCTTGTTAGCACACTTTTTTTTTGCATTTTTTTCCACAGGATCCTCATTTCCTCATTTATTTTTTTTACAAGTAACTTTAAGTATGTCAAAGCACACATCTAAGTGTTACCTGTACCTCAGAGCACCTTCTGCCAAAGGTGTTCTTTTTTAAGAAGTTGTAAAAATTATTTACAGTCTGCTTGGAATGTTACCACATCAGCGGGCATCTGTGCAGTAGCTTTATTTCATTTCCAGCCCCTCTCTCCATTTACAGGGGAACAGCGTGGCCCCTGCCTGGGCAGTCTCTGCTGTATGACTGAGCCCTGCACCCATCAAGAGCTTTTGTAGCCTAAAGCTGGTAACTTAAACCTTGTCTGGAGGGCTGATGTGAGTCCACTGCAGATCCCAGAGCTCTGCTCCTTTTTGATATAGCGTGAAAACAGTCAGCCTAGAGCATAAATTGAAACAGGTAGTTGAAACAGGTAGTGGTGTTAGGGGTCTCATTCCTTCAGCCATGGTCAGCAGCGTGGCCTTAGTCCAAATCTGTGATGCTTACCCAGTCAGCTTTTTCCAAAGCCCAGTTAAATTCCCAAGTGAAGCTGACAGAACAGTCTCCATCAACTAAGAGTTGCACTGTATTCACGTACAGTGAGCTAACCCTATTCTTTTTTGAGGCAGTGTAGCAGAAATGCTGAGTCATGGCCTGATGAACCAGCGGTGGAGCACCTGGTGGGAAGGCAGGGCCAACCCAGGGAGCTCAGGTGTATGCAATGCAATGCACCTGAGTGACCAGAAGGGGTGGAACCAGGATCCCTCCCCTTCCCACAGCTCGTTTAAGGGTTGGCAGTGGAGGTGAGGGTATCTCACTGGAGATCCCTGTACAGCTGAGGCCTTCCAAAGGTAAGTAGTTTTATCTTCCTTTGTTTCTGCGTCTGTGGCTGCTGCCTTTGGGCTTGTCCTCATTTCCTGCACCTAGGATTGTGCCACCCTGCTGCTATTGCTGTACTTTCCATCATAGGCACTTCGGATTGTTATTTCTTTTCTTGGGACACATGAGTTGTTCACACAAAGAGATTTGGTGGTGGGAAGGTTGAGAGCATGATGAACTTCAGAGCATGAGTACATATCTTCTAAGAACGTAAGGAGCAATCACTTCAGAGCTCCTTGGATCCTGGGTAGCTTGTGTATCCTGACACATAAAGGAAACAGTGCCTTTTTTCTTTTTTAATATATAAATGCAAAAGAAGACATAAGATTGCAATGTGGTTCACATGATAATAAGCAAGTATATCAAAACTGCGGTCAGCTAAGCCAGGCAGGGGTCCCTGAGCTCTCAAAATCTGTTTTTCTCCCCATTTAGTTTTATAATTATGCTCTCAGATTCTAAACCTCAGTTTGTCCCGGCTTGCAAACTGATGTGGCAATAAACGTTTCCTCTAATCCAGTGCTCTTTCCTCGTCACTTGTGTTTGGCTGCTGACAGAGTGCTGGCTGTATGAACCTGTAGTCTGCTTCATTTTGGTCATGCCTCTTTCTTCTCAGTGAGACCTGAATGTTTGGGCCTGTTGGATGAAGAGTTGCAGCTGAGAAATACACAATACTGGATAGTGAGGATGGGGGGGCTGATGATGAGTCTTTAGTATTAGAAGACAAAAGACCCTGCAAATACTGATGCATATGCTTAACTTAGTGAAATATCTCCACTGCTGTCTCCAGAGCAAGGCAAGGCATGTGTAAAAACCTGTACAATACTGGGACTGTGATAAGCAATGATTCCAGTAAACTTTACAGGTATTAAGAGGTATATAATCAGCTATAATGAGCTTATTTCTTGGTTTTAGACTTCGCTTTTTTTATACCATCACTTCTGCCTGTAACTACTATTTTGCAGATCTCTTAGATGTGTACTTTTTCCCCACCAATAGCTGCATGTGCAGAGGAGAGGAAGTGTTGTGTTTTAAGTACTGTATTTACGAAGGACAGACAGATGCAGTACCAAACCTCCCATCACTTTCCCTGATCATTCTATGATTTTTTTTCTTCAATTTACTTTGGTTTTGAAAATACCACATTGGTGAGGAGCAGCCATCTATATAGATGGGTTTTTTCATGAGCCCAGAGGTGTGTTTGGTGTATGTATCTCTGAGAGCCACACAAAGCAGAAAGAAAGGCTTTTTACTCCTAATACGTTTTGTTTCTGCACTTGTCCTTCCAGTAAATGAACTGCATGAATAGCATGGGCGTACATAACTGAGTAGTTGAGGAGGTGTGGCAGAATATATTGTTGTGATGTTTAAAGTTATGTAAGAAGGAATAAAGAAGCCTCTTGTGCAGAACGCTGCCTTTCCAGCACTTTGGCTGCTAATGGGAAAGAAACATGTCAAGTGATAAAGCTAAAAGCATTGCTTTATCCTGAAAAAAAAAAAACACAACAGGCTACGTTGTTTTCAGTGGTGTTCTGAAATGGAGTATCTTCATTTATTTGGTGTGAACAAAGACAGTTGAGTCATCAGTTAACGGGCGCTTACCAGTGCACAAAGCGAGCTGGGAGTCAGGGAGAAGAGAGAGATAAATGTTTCCCTTTAGTACATCTTAGGCCTGAGAAGTGCAGCAACGTTTCTTTCTTGTTCTCTGTGTTGAGGTAACACGCGATTTTGGGTTTTCCTGCCTGTTTTGCATCCTGGCATGGTTTCCCAGAAGCAGCTGCCCAGCAATGCTGAAAATGTAGATCAAAGCGTGTGGTTAACCTACCTGACACCCACGTTACTTCTCTTGGTCTTGCACGAGCAGCATGGAACATTAGCCGCTAAATAGAAGCGGCTGCACATCCTGTAAACAAGCAGCTTCCCTTTTTACACACCTACCATTTCTCTTTTTCTGTTCTTAGGTCTATGTGGGGCATGGCAGGGTTTTCATTTGGCTTGCACTTTGTGTTTTCACTTGGCTGGGCACTCTGCAGGCCCAGGGAAGCTTGACAGAGTTGAGTGATTACCTTTTGCTGTAAAATGAAATAGTGATAAAATTGGCTTTTCAGAAAGCAGTTGCTGGCTGCCTGCACAGATATTGTGTGATCTACGACCATGAGATTAAATAAAGGAGGAATTCTGTTTGGAGCCTCTAAAATAGAGTTTTGGGAAGCTAAAACCTGCTTACATAGATGACTTGCTCAAATACGGCCAAACGAACTTACACTTCTGCTAACGTGCACAGTGTAAAAGAATGGTACCTGGACATGTCTTAGCAACGCAGTTCAAGCAATAAAATCTCATCTGGAATAGATGACTTTGATTTCACCCCTATGTTTGAATGAACTTTGGACCTGGCCTGCAGTGTTGATTTATTGTTGACTGACAGTAGCTTTCAAAAAAGTTTTCCCTCAGTACTTTTCCCCCTCCACTGCCTGCGCTGCCCTGCCCTGCAGAAAGCTTATTTAAAGCTAATTTCAGCTCAGCGTGTGCATGCGGTGTGTGCTGAGCAATGGTGAGTCATGTTCAGCTTGATAAGGAAATGAATGAAAATCCCTACAATGTAAAGAGACTCCGTGTTCCTGTGTCTAGACTATGCATGCTGAGTTGGAAAAGTCTAATTTCCAAGTCCCCAAATTGTTGCAGTCAAGTGGGCCTGTTTTCCCTGCAGATGGCAAGTAATTTTCCTGTATTTCAGGATGATGCTCTGCTAACATGGAAGTTTCTCACTTTGCTGTTCAGGTCAAAGAGATATCATACGTTCTATAGCTAGTGTATATAAACCTGAAAAGGACTAGTCAGTTGTCCCAGTATCTCAGAATAGGAGAGAATCTGTCAAGACTTTTACACTGTTACAAGTATCCATGTGCTTGTAAGGTCTTGGGCCACAGTGCTCTGTAGCTTGCAAGAAGATGCTGAACTGGAAAAAATGTTGTTGTCACACTTCCAGTGCTGAAGAAGATGCTTTCAGATTCCAAGTTCAAGATGATAATGTTTAGTGCAAAACTGGTGACAACAAGTACCAGCTGACTTCAGAATTGGGTAAGAATAACTAAACGCTGTGTATTGGCCTAGGCGTGCATTACATCTTTCACGCTTTGTAGCGGGCAGCACATTTTTGCTTTGATAAACAGCCCAGTATTAATTCAGAACATACAGAAGCTGTAAGGGAGTCTCAGGAAATTTTAGTTTTCAACACAAAGTTGCTGTGGTGTTGGTGTAGTGGCTGGGGGCACTGAGCAAATGTGAAAAGACTGGGACGTTCCTGCAGGCAGTTATGGGTAGGTGAGTGAGTCAGGAATTCCAGCGCCTTTGAGCTGTTCACTGGGTGGTCGATCCATTTAATTTTTCCACAAGGATAATTGTACATTACATTGAGGTTATAGATTTTTTTTTTTAATTGCAATAAGTACTGTTGATGCCTTGTCAGGGGAAAAAAGGGAATAAGGAACTGAATTAAAATAAGAAAACCTTTGCACAAAAAATAAAGCAGTGGGGTAATAAATTTGCTGTGTTGTAGAAGGCTTAGAGCTATGTAGTACCTCAGGGCTAGTATATCAATAGCTGGGAGCAACCCTGTGCTGGTTCTGTTAGTAAAGCTTTGTACCTTCAGAGAAAATCTGAAGTCTGTGCCAGAAACACCCAGTGCTCAAATAATGACCAGTCCTGCACGTGTCCAACTCACTGTGAAGGAGCTAGGTGCATTTCCAGCACCGAGTGTAGAGAGAGGGTATTGACCATGTGCTCCTCAGTCCATGTGAGGAAATCCCTTTTGATAACCAAGCTATGAATCCCTCTGTTAGCCAGCATCAAGAAGTACCATGTTCTGGGAGGTGGATGACAAAGGGTCTCCTTGAAGTCATGTTAGATGACGGGGTGACACTGGACTGATTTAATCAGCCAGACCAGACATGTCTGTTTAGGGTTGTGTGACACAGTGTAGTGTGTGTTTGTACTGTTGTTTATCAATATGAAGGGGACTCACCAAATTCACAGAGGCAGAACTTAAAGGTAGGTCATCTCCTATACGTGATAGAGGTAGTGGGGGAGATGGTTGGATGCTTTTTGCTTAAAAAGGTGAGTTCATCAAACGTAAATAAATAGTGCCCAGCTCCACATTGATGGAGCTTTTGTCTTCATAATTAGGCCTTAAGGCAGGAGGATGTGAGAGTCCAGAGCAGGTAACATCACGTGGCTGCTGTCCCCAGATGCATGTTTTAGCATCACGTCGGGGAGTATATTGCAAACTGAGAAACCACAGCGTGACTTCTGCTTCCTGCAGTCTGGTCATCATCCGCCATTACTAGAATCATGCGTGATTTTTAAAGAAGCAATCCCCAAGGGCTGCAAGAGAAACGTAATTAAAGAATGTTCTGAGAGAAACAGGGCAGAACTGGGATAAATTAAATGGAGGGAAAAAAAAAAAAAAGGATCTTGAGGACAAAGGCTTACTTAAGAAAGTGCATTTGAACTGTGAAGAAGCAGGTTGGTCTCACACAAAGCAAAAAGAGGAGGGGAAGAGCAGAGTGCTGTGGGGAGGTGGGCAGTGCTGTGCCTTCCTGCCAGGCTGGGCCTGCGCAGGCTGTCAGTCCCAAAGCATCCTCATAGGAGGAGCTTCCTGTTGGCTGTTTTTGTCTGGGAGTGCTGAGGGGACAGACAGGACAGACACCAATTAATGCAGTTAAATGTTAATTAGATGTGCAGGATCATTCAGAGAATTGTGGCAGTTTCTAAAGAATTTCCATTTTAGCACCGCTTTCTTTCTTGCCCAGTCCTTTGGATACACCTAACAGCCTCTGTGTTCTTCAAGTTCATCCTTTTTCCTGCCTCTCTGGAGCACCTTTCCTCCCTTTGAAATGCTACCTTAGCCTTATTTGTGTGTTTGGTTGACGGGAAAAATACCGTCTGAAAGTATGAGCAGGGTGCATTTACTCTAAATTGAATTCACATCTTCAGAAGCACACCACGCTAAAGCACTCACTGTCTCGCAAAGTGGAGCTGTTTTGACAGGTGTCTGAAGTGCAGCGGGCACACAAATCCACGCTCAAATGTGCTGAGACTGAGTGCTATGCAGGGAGATGCAGCCTGCCTGCTTTTGTCAGCTTTGTACACGCAGGGCCAGCGCCTCAGGTGTGTTCCACAGCTGATCCTGCAACCTCCTTGCTTCACATGCTTAGTGGCCGGCTTCCAGGGCCAGTGCTCCTTGCCTTCCTCAGAAGCAGCCTCATATGTCGCTGGTTGTTTCCCCACCTGCTTGTTCTTGTTTGCCCTTTGCTATCATTGCCCAAGTAGGGGCCACGCGTGGTGATGGTGATAGTTAAAGTCATTCTAAATATAGAAAGAAGACAAGAAGTTGCCTTGCTGAGCTAAGAACTGGCATCCTCTCCGAGAAGGGGAAGATGTTCTGTGCAGGCCTGGTGCTCCCCCAGGCACGTCTGGGTCTCCTCAAAAATAAGTACATTGCAGCAGTCCCAGCAAATGCCAAAAAAATGCAAAATTTGCTGATGAGACAAATCTGGAAACAAAGATGATGACAAAGTCCTCTAAAACATGCCACGTTCTTGCTGTGTTGCAAAGCAGGAAAGAAAACAGCATTCTAACAGCAAAACAGCAAAGAGGATGCAATAGCATCGTGCCATGGGGCTGCTGGCTGAGGTGCAGGCAGGTGCCAGCACTCTGGGGCTTTATTCTGCTGGGGCTTTATTCTGCTGCCATGGGGGTGGCAGGAGCCTGGCCTGCTCCAGCTATTTCAGCATGGGCAGCTTCTAAGCATGTGGAGTCTTAAATTCAATGCCAGTTCCTTTCCTACATCTTGTGTGTCCACACCCACGAAATAATTGCTTGCAATTTGGTACGAGCTTGCTAACGAGCTCATCCTGGAATAGAGTTCTGCTCTGCAGCGCCTGCTGAACAAAGTGCCTCAGCAAAGAGTACCTGTGGCCAAAAGCAGGATCTGCTTGCAGAGCTGGCAGCTCCTAACTGGCGCTAACTGGTACTCCACGTCTCTGTACTGCCATATTCACAGCCCCTAATTACAATAACTGAAGAACTTCCACTGGATGCCTATAAATCTTCTATTATTCAGCAGTGCCATCCTTGAAAATGAGTAATTGCTGGAGTTTGGGTATTGTATTATGACACTGGTTTTATTTTTTCAGATTTATGGATTTATCCTACTTTGATCTAGTGAGAACCAACAACGTGTTGTTTGGATATTAATCACAGCCATCCCGCCACGCAAACCCTGACAGGCTGTTTAAGCTCAATCTCCTTTATTTTTATGTTTCAATCACCAGTGTCTATAAAAATACACGATGGCCGTGCCAGCTCTGTGCAGCGAAGCTGAAAGCAGCTGCCTATCTGTGGGCCAAACGCGTTAATTCTTGAAGCCTTGTATCTGTGCCACTACAAAGCGTGGCTGACACCTGAGAGCTCTGCCACCCACCGGGGGGGCTCAGAGATGGCCCAGTGCCACCGCAGCGTGCCGTAGGTGTGCTGTGCCCTGGAAGCCCACTGCCCAGCCCTGCAGACAGGAGCGGGTGGCTCAGCTCTTGGGTGTTGCTGCCGTACGAGCTCACTGCAAAATGGGACCTGAGCACGGCGCTGCCAATAATCCCAGCAGTGATTCCTGGTAAATGTCAACAATCCTTAAGTTTAATTACCTCCGTTAGCACTTTCTGTAATGGCAGATTTAGCAGAGTTCTGCACGAGCATCAGATACGCTGAAAAGAAAAACAAGAGCTGGCAGCGAGAACGCTAATGGCGACAATTAAAAAGCGTGAGGCTTTGTTTTGCATTACCCTTCCAAAAGAGTTTTCTGTATGCACTATAAGTAATGAAACGCTAATTCAGAATGCAATTTAGCTGGAATTTGCTTTCAGCAGACTAGAATAAGCGAATGTTGCCTTTTCATAAACAGGGCTGGGATTCAGGCTGTGTCGACTGAATTTGCAACATTCTTAACGTTTACGGACAGAACGTGCTGGTCCTCCGCTCCTCGGGCTCGGTAGCGCAGTGTCATGGCCAGGCGTCCCTTTGTGCCCCAGGGCTCTCGCAGGGAGCTTTCAGTTCGCTGCTACACTAAAGTTGGAATAAGATCTGTAAAGCCCTGCTGTAATCGCGAACCATCTGTATCCTTCCTGCGAGTGCTGCGAGCAGCGTGTTTAATAATAATTTTGATAGATCTAATTGCCTGTTACTAAGAAATGCATCAGTCTGATGCTGGTTTGATTCATGCAGAGCGTGGCGAGCTGTGCGGGCTGCTGGCAGTGATAACAGCCTGAACGCCGGGAGGAAACAGCCATGCCGAACCCTGCGGTTCAGGTTCAAATAATGGGTTTGTTTTCTGAAATAGGGGGAAATGGAGGAATTTCCCTTCCTTGTGTTTTCACAGTTTGAAACCCCGTCCTAGCTGCTTAGAAATCAGGTGGTAAAATTCCTATTGACCTCTCTTTAGACCTATTTTTCCTTTGTCAAATATGACTTTTTCTTCCCCGGATTTACAGGCGTTTTTATTTATGTATTTTTTTAATGTATTCTTCATTGTGAGGTTTGTGCATTCAGGCTGAGCTGAAGTTGGAGCTCCTCAGCCAATGTCTCTTCCAGGGTTCCCCTGTACTCAGACTCCCTGATCACAGCATTGTGTGCTGCAGATCACACGGCTCTCAGGGACTGCATTTACCACCACTTCAAACAAAAATACATCAATGAACACTCAGGGGTATTCTGTCTGCAGTGCCTGCATAGCAGCCCCTCTCTGATCTGCCCGTGGTATGCAGCCCCTCCTTGCTGTTATTTCTGGCACCAAGGTGTGTGCCACAGAGGTTCCTTTTGGACCATCAGCCTTCCTTGGTGTGTCATAGAGTCACAGAACTGTTTGAGTTGGAAGGGACCCCTATAGGCCATCTGGTCCCACTCCCCTGCAATGAACAGGGACACCCACAGCTCCATCAGGTGTTCAGAGCCCATCCAGCCTGACCTTGGGTGTCTTTGGGAAGGAGCATCCATCACCTCTGGGCAACCTGTGCCAGTGCCTCGCTGCCCTTAGTGTAAAGAGCTTCTTCCTCATGTCCGATCTAAATCTCCCCTCCTTTAGTTGAAAGTTACGTTTAGTGTAGTTATGAAACCATTTCCCCTTGTCCCATCACACAGACCCCACTGAAGAGTCCATCCCCTTCCTTCTTACAGCCCTTTTAGGTACTGGCAGGCTGCTCTCAGGTCTCCCCAGAGCCTCCTCTTATCTGAGAAGAGGTATGACTGCTAAATGGGCTTTTGGGTGCCCAGTGAGGAGGAAAAGTCTCCTTTCCCCTCCCCCCCCCCTCCCCCAGGGACACGAGTTTGTTGTATTGAGCAAGCACAAGGGAGAGTGTATGGTCAAAAGGGAAGGCTTTGCAGATAGGTAAATGAACAGAGTAGTTCACTGTTTTACGAAGATGCACTGTGCCATTTCCATTTTAAGGCTGGCTCTAAGTAGTCAAATTGTGGGATTAAAGCAATTCTTCTCTTTAGGATAAACTTGAACTGAAGGGATACACTCGTATTTAAAATAAACACCAAATATTCATAACCTTGTGGAGAACTGTTAGACATGAGGTTTGGTTTTCCCTGTGTTATCGTCCCTTTTTATCGTCTGCTGCTGTTAATAATGTCAGTTCTTATCTCTCCTGGAAGCCATGCTATTGAGATTGATCTGTACCACTGTGTGTATCTCATGTCAGCATCAGACAAACCACGCAGTGCAGGCAGTGCCTCTTTCATTAGGGTTCCCCACAACCCACCACACTGCTGAGTCTTTTTGTAACAGTAGTGGTATCTCTCCAGCAAGCTGCGCCAAAGAGAGCAGATTCATTTCACCAATTGCTACATGAGCTGACCAAGGTTGAGCACGGATCTGTGCTGCTTTGCTGATGAATTTTGTAATTATAAGCTAGAATAAAAAGCTTTTTTGTTAGGTAGGTTTTTGGTTATTTCAACTGTTCAAAGCATTTTCTAGGAGGAAGTGTTTGATTATAAGATAACTTTAAAAAAATATATTGTTTTTAGGCAACATCTCAGGAAACAAAAAAAAAATCATGTTGGTGATGGCACAAAGGCTGAAGGCTGCTGCAAGCAAGTCATGCTTCCAATAGCAAAGCACCCCCAGAGAAAGGGCGTGTGTCAAAGTGCTGTTGTAGCAGAAACTATCTCAGTCTGCATCAGTTTCCTGTACTGAAAAACCTGCACGGGAGGCCCGGGGCACAGTGCTGCCTTCCTCTGAGGCTGTCACTGCAGGTCACTGGGGACTTGTAATAAATCTACAGCAGCACCTGACTTTGACTGGATAGAACTTAGCAGGGTCTGTGTGATAGGACGAGGGGAAATGGTTCCAAACTAAAAGAGGGGAGATTCAGATTGGATATAAGGAAGAAGTTCTTTACACTAAGAGTGGTGAGGCACTGGCACAGGTTGCCCAGAGAGGTGGTGGTGCCCCATCCCTGGAGACACCCAAGGTCAGGCTGGATGAGCTCTGAGCACCTGATGGAGCTGTGGGTGTCCCTGTTCAGTGCAGCAGAGTGGGACCAGATGGCCTGTTAGGGTCCCTTCCAACTTAAATGATTCTGATTCTAAAGCGTATAGGAGCCTTAGTCTCATTTTTCACCTTCTATCATCACTTGTAATGAAGTGGATCTTCTGAAGCTGAAGACAGAGAAGTCACTGGCAGTATTTGTCAAAAAAGCTGTAAGCTTAAGTCTTTCCTTTGTCCTAAAATTTGTTCTTCTGAGTACAGCTTGTTTCTGTGCAGAGGGGCTAGCACAGGGATTAAGCACCACCTAAATCCTACTTGATTTGTGATGCTAATATGAAAGCATAAATAAGATTTATGCTGCTAATAGTCCATTTCTAGCTCTCTGTACAGAGCCAAATTTCATATGCTGGCCACAATGAAAACAGAGAATTGTGGAATCACACAGGATCCTTAAGGTTGGAAAAGACTCTTAAGATCATCCAGTCCAACCATCCACCTACCACCAATGTTGCCCACTAAAGCATGTCCCTTTGTACAACATCTAAATGTTTCTTGAGCACCTCCCGGCATGGTGACTCCACCACCTCCCTGAGCAGCCCGTTCCAGTGCCTGACCACACTTTTGGAGTTTTTCCTAACATCCAACCTGAACCTCCCCAGGTGCAACTTGAGGCCATTCCCTCTCATCCTATTGCTGTGACCGGGGAGAAGATGCCAACGCCCACCTCGCCACAACCTCCTGTCAGGCAGCTGCAGAGGGCAATAAGGTTTCCCCCAAGCCTCCTCTTCTCCAGAATGAACAATCATAGCTCCCTCAGCTGCTCCCCGTAAGACTTGTGCTCCAGATCCCTCACAGCTTCACTGCCCTTCTCCAGGGCCTCAATGTGTTTCTCTTAGTGAGGAGCCCAAATCCAAACACAGCACTGAGGTGTGGCCTCACCAGAGCTGAGTGCAGGGGATGGTCACTTCCCTGTCCTGCTGTCTGCAGTGTTTCTGATACAAGCCAGAAAGCCATTGGCCTACTTGTCCACCTGGGCACACTGCTGGCTCATGTTCAGCGTGAGTATTGGCCAATATCCTCTGGTCCATTTCCTCTGTACAGTCTTTCAGCCTCTTTGCCCTAAGCCTGTATCATTTCCTGGGGTTGTTGTGGCCAAGGTGCAGGACCCAGCACTTGGTCTTGCTGAACTCCGTCCCATTGGCCTCAGCCCTGTGATCCAGCACAGCGAACACCACTGTGGTGGCAGCAGCCAAGTCCAAATAGGGACTAAATTTAAGTGAAGTGGGGCTGAAAGATGTAACAGCTGCAGCAAGGGGTACCCTGATGGCAAACTGGCAGGCACGTGGCCTGGTGAGGAGCTGCCTCCATCTGCCCTACTTCAAGGGGAGGGAAGGGATGAGCACTTTGGGTAGGTGAGGCCCTTCTTTGACTAGCCGCTTACCCAGGAGCCTCTGCCTATTTCTGAGTTGCCTATCATCCTTCTGCACTTAACTGAACTTGTGTCTGTTGCTATCCTTTTTTTTAATGGAGAATCACAGATTAAGGAGCTGGAACCAAAATGATTTTGTTGCACGAGGCATTCATTAACAAGTCAATTAGGTGTTCTTAATATCATCCCAGCGCAGTATTCAGTGCGAGTGCTTTTCTATTAATTTTCCTATCCTCCCAAAACGTAGCATTATGCCAGCAGAGAGAAGGGATGGCAAAGGCAAATCAAAAATGAGAGAGCTGCCAAGTGCAAGGAAAAAAGGAAGCGACAATGCAAGCAGGCATAGTGAGCATTCAGTTATTTATTCTCTTCCCTCCAAATGGGATGGACTTTGACAGGTGTCTAATGCAGAAGATAATGAGGGTGAGGAGTTGCATGCAGTAATGGCTGGGAAAGTCACGGCGCTCCTGGAATGAACCGACAGCAGTATGAACTTGTTCACCCTTTCAGAGCTTTGCTGCGAGCATGTGGGGCTTTCTGCTGAGGCTGAGCAACACGAGGCCCTGCCAGGTGAGTGCAGTTAGTTAGGAGCTTGGTATTAGCCCGTGTTGCATATCCTCCAGGCACTGCCCTTTGCTAAATGAACAAACTGATGATGATGCACAGCATCTATCGCATTTGAATACGCCACTCAGATAAATCCATTGCATGAAGTGAAAAAGGCAAAAAGGTTAAAGGTAAGATGGCTTAATATGATGATGTGTTGTAATAAGCCATTTAAAACCGCACCGGGGGACTGCAGCACTGTGACAAACCCCCAAACCATCTTTATTTGTAGAATGGGGCAGCAGGCAGCTCCCGGGCTGTAGAAATAGATGCGTTTAGTCATAGCTCTGCTAAATTAGTTGAGGATCTGACCACGTACCTTAGTTTGATCTTTCAGCATGAGATACTTTCTGCCTCCTCTCAAACCCCAGCTGATCAGGGATTTACACTGTGACTTCAGCTGCCCTGATGCTCATAGGAGCCCGGTGCTGCTGCTCTGTTTCATGGCAATGTTTCCTTGCAGCAAAGCTTATCTCATAGAAATTGCTAACCCATGCGATAGTATCACATCATTACAACATGGGAGCTGCCTCCCCTGGCAGTGCTGCCCGTCTCTCATCAGATTTCCCTTGTTCTTTGACCGCAAATAGATCTTTAGTTCATTTTCTCTCTCTTTAGTTAAATTCCCCCGATTTCCATCAGCACAGAGGCAGCCAGACGCCATATTATTATTGCAATTACCTCTGTATTTTTGCCCAAGGGATCATTTTGGTGTTGGATTTGTGGCATATTAACACTTCTTTCCTGATTTCCATAGTAAGTGCTAGGTGTGGTATAATAATGTTTTACAATACATTTGTAATGGAGTAATCACACTGAAACAGCACGCTGATGCTTTCCTATTTTCTTAGAGATGTCTTCCTGTTGCTGTTTGAAGGGATAAAGCAAATCCAATGTGCCTCTCGTGAAAGTGTCTAAGGCAGACGCTGGTATCACATGGGTTCAATCCTCTTCTTCATTACGCAGATCCAAATCCCCAGGACTCGCTTGACCCGGGGCTTTGCACGCCCATGTGTGCTGGCTTTGGGATGCAAACGGCAGCCAGTGCTGGGCCTGGATGGGTTTGTCTGGAGGTGGAGTGGGTTCCACCAAGGGAACGGCTGTTTTTTGAAGTCAGGAGGGGTTACCTGACAGTAGAGTGAGTTGTAGGTAGATAAAACTGGGACCCACGGCAGCAAGTGCCAGGGCTGGACTGTTGGCTCAATGGCAAATGCCGTTGCTCTGTTCCTGCAGAGCAAAACAGTCGGAAGCTTTTCCAGAAGCATGCATGAAGTATGGTGACCCCTGGAGCCCTTCAGCCAGCGGCAGCGTGCTGGGAGTGAAGTAGGAATGTCAGCATTTGAAGGCAACGTGGTACTGTCACAAACTTTGGGTTGGGTTATTTTCGTATGGATTATCTGTAGAAACTCAGGCCAGACACAAAATTTTGGAGTGTATTTGTTCAAAAGGACAGATAGCTGATCTGTTCTCTAAAAATATAGAAATAATAATAACAAAATGGACATTTCTTGTCAGCTGGTGTCAGAATGATTTATGGAGTGATGGACCGTAGTCCCCGATGTGACAAGATGACAGCTTTCCTAGATATGACCATTATAAAAGTGCTCTGCAACCGAATTTTGGTGGAAGAGTGAGGTTGCTGGGGGTCGTCTGCATTTGCTTTAGAAAAATAGTGTTGTTTAGAAAGGTGTCTGTGTTTCTATGAAGAACTGCATTTGTGGAGGAGAATATCGCCCTGACACTATTTAGGAATCACGGTGTCCTCATTTCTAATTCAAGGCAACACAAAAAATACTTTCAATTTCAGTAGCAAACATATGAAAGTGGGCATTAATGCATTTAAAGTGGCACTCAAACACCCAGAAATTGGAATCCAGGACAGCACACAGTGAATAACGGGGCTGTTCCTGCAGGAACAGTAACACATGTCACCACAGGAGCTCGGCAGCAGGGGGAAGTGAGTGCCTAGGCTGAGGCTTTAGCACTCTGGTTTGCACAGGGCAGGTCCGATGCTCTCAGTAAAATGCTGAGCAAGGGAGAGAAGAGATTCTTTCAGTCGGAAAGCTAATGACAGTGTGACCGTGTGAGTAAGGATTCTCCAAGACTGTGTTTATAGCTGGGAGAATCCCCCTCCTCTTGTGTGCCATCAGTGTAATGTCACGCCGTGTGCACTCAGCTCAGGTCTGGTGATGCTGTAGTGTGCTTAAGCAGAGAGCAATAAAATTGTGTCGTCCATGATCTCCAGTATTTATAACTGCACATGAAACAATCCCGTTTCTCTTCCCTCCAGCAGATCTATGAGATCTTGTTTTTTTTCTGAGATTTTCACCATCTTTCATTAGCAAACTTTGATAGGATCACAGAATGCCTTGGGCCAGCAGGGACATTAAAGCCCACCCAAGCCACCTGGCTGCCCCCTCAGCTCAGGCTGCCCAGGGCCCACCCATGGTCTGGGCAACTCCAGGGATGGGGCACCCACAGCTCTGGGCAGCAGTGCCAGGGACTCAGCCTTCCCCGAGTAAAGAGTTTCTTCCTTACATCTAACCTAAATTTCCCGTTTTCGTCCCAAACCATTGAACTTTGCCTTTGGTGAGTTCATACTCCGTTCCAGGTCATCAGGATCAATATCAAAGAGTTCATTGCCCAGCAGTGGTCACCACAGGAATGCATGGGCACAGTGACCGGTGACAGTCCCCGCGCAGAGGCTGCCAGCCTGCCTGCGGTCAATCCCTGCTAATCCCTCTGGAAGGAGGATTGGGATCCAGGAGCGCGGCTCACTGTAGGAGAGGGGTCACGGGGGAACCCTGCATGTTTTAACTTACACACATTGTCCTCGTGCCTTTAATTCTTTGTGTAAAGCTCAAATAGTCGATTCCATATTGGAAGAGGTGTTCACATTTGTAGATCCTATGTAATAAGAATTAGGCACTTCAATAGAACGAGGATCCAAACATCTTTACGTATCTAAGCCAGAGTTCATGCTCTTGTCTGCAGAGGGAAGACTTTGGAACTACAAAAAGTCAAACATGCCTTTTCCCAGACCCTGAGCTACTATCCTGACCATTTCATCTCTGCTATGGGCACTTCAGGGGCAAACTATTACAGGTGTGAGACATGGACACGAGGACTTAGAACAAAGTGCTTCCAACTAAAACACATTTCTATCTCTTTAAAAATAAACCCCAGAACCGCATCCTCTTGCAAATTGCAAAAGTGCAAAGAAGGGATGACTCATTTTTTTTGTCACTTGGTTTTTATGTAACCTGCAGCTCCAGGAAGCTCTGTGTACCAGTGTGGACTTCCATGGAGTTCAGGATCTCCTCCGTTCTTTGCCCCAGCATACAAACCGTAGTATGGCACGTGGTTTCCAACTTCTTCAGCATACCAGAGCTCTAAGTGATGAAAAGTGAAATTTTAGACCCTGTACCAACTGCTGAGTGCTTCTGTGGGAGCCAGCAGAGGCATCTCCAGTGTGTCCTCAGAGCCCTCTGACTCAGTGACATATTTGGTATGTGTTATTCATGTTGTCCATTGCACTCATTTGCCCACAGTAACTGGAATAATAGTTTCAGTCTGTGCCAAAAGCACTGCGTTCTCACAGGGAGAAAAAGAAAGGTCTAAAGAAAGAAACACAAATACGTGTATGGATAGAGCTGATGCACTAAAGGGTTTTTGGAAGGTTAGCAAGCTCCTGAGCACAGTGCTGTAATGCCTGATATAAATCAAGCCCGTGCCAGCAGATGCAGCCATCTAGAAAAGAAGGGAGTTAAATTGTTCGGTGTCTGTTGGGAGGGAAGGGAACCTGAAAGGCTCTGCTTCTTATCTCAGCTCCCTTGAGCTCTCTGTGTGCAAAGAAGATGGGGATGTGTAAAATGGAAAACGGTTTCAAAATGCATTCTGAGGTGGTTCCACTCCTTTATGGGCCCTTTTCTGAATTCTCATGTTAGAAACAGAAATATAAAAGTCAGCGACCCCCAGGATGACATACTGAGTAATACAAATATATCAGGGCAACTTCCGTAGGCATGTTCGGGTCCCATTGTGTTACTGCACTGTGTGGGAACAAAGAGCCTTTGCCCAGAAGGGTTTGTATTCTGCGTGGACAAGATAGCAAATTAGAAGGCAAATGGGGACAAAGGGAGGCACATTAGTCTTTGTCTCTTGCCATTTCCCCAATAATGTTGTGTTATTTAAGGACTAGAAGCTTGACAGCTGGAGCTGCATCCAAGTGGTACCAAGTAACCCTACTTCTTGCAGCAATGAGGGAAGCTCCCTTCTAGGGTTAGGCAAGAGTGTGGGGCTGAGTCACATGTGCCTCAGGAAGAACGTCTTTCTTCTGTCCCTGATAAAAATCTGGAGTTTGAGGTTGAGGCAAGGAGGAACGCAGATCAAATGTACATTCATTCACGTTGTGCCTACATAAACACTGGGATTTGTTTTGCTTTGTTTTCTAGGAAAGAAAGAAAAAAGAAAAAGGAGAAGGTGAAGCTGGCTGGAGATGCTTGTGCTTAGCTGAGCGCTTGGGGCAGGCTGCACCCCCACCTGAAAGCAGGGCACAGCCGTGCTCTGTTCTGAGGGTGCGCTAAGCCTCACCCAAGCACCGCTCGAATATTGCACATTCAGCCAGTGGTTTCCCAGCCTCCCAGGACTTGGAGGCATTTCTGGCTCGAGGGGGGGTGATCCTGAAGGACTGAGCATCCCCTCGGGCTGGCTGAGCGCAGGGAAGGCAGAGCCAGCCTGAAGGAGAACAGAGGGGGCGGATCAGAGAAGATGATGACAGGACACTTTTATTTATAGATCGACTGAGGCAGTGAGAAGGAGCTGTCGGGGTGTGAAAGGGGAGGGATGTTGCACTCCCCCTCCCCAGCCCTCTGTGCAGCTCAGGTAGCCAAGTGCCACACCTTGCTTCTAAGTGCCATTTGCTCCTTCTTCCTGCTCCTCGTACACTCTTTTTTTTTTAATTCTCATTCTCCTCCTGCCTGCCAATTGTGTTTTACTGCAGCGATTTGGAAATGAGCTCCTTAATCCCTCACATTGTTGAGAGAATGATGGTGACTTCACTTCCCACTTTACAGAGAGCAGGAGAAAAATGATTGCTGTGCTATAATGTGATGCTCACTAAATAGAGGCCAGAGTCAACGCCTGTCAGCTAGCATTTCTAGATCTGTGTCGGATGGGGAGACAGAGGCTTTCTTAGCTGTTTTGTTGCTTTCTGATAAGGTTGCTAATATCTAAAACTGATAAAATACTCACAGGAAAAGCCATGGAGGATGGCTGCTAAGGTGAGGCACCATGCAGAGCAAGCAGGGCTTTGCACAGAGGAAACCTGTCCCTGTCTGTGAACCTAAGGAAACCATTGGGAAATGGAAGTAACTAGAGCTGCTGTGCTGCAGGTATGTCAGCTGCTGGAGCAACGATTCATCCCATTGTAAAGAAGGCAGGGGGTTTGTAAGAGATGGAATAATGTCCTCGTTTACTCATTCTTTTCACCTCCAATTCAATCTACTGGCAAGTGAAATTCCTGACCTGGAGCTACGGATAAGTTTCCAGATAACTATGGCAGCAATATCAGGGGAGCAGTGATGGATCTTATGCACCTAATAGCAGCAAATAGAATGTTTAGGAAGGAACTTTGTCATTAGTGCCTTCATCCCGTGCAGCTGGAAGTGGCAGTGTGCATGATGGTGCCCCTGGGGACACTGCTCCCTTTGGGAGGCAGCACAATGCCAGCCTCTGTCTTCGCTGATTCCTTCCCTTTGTTCCCTGCTAACATACTGGAGCACAGCAGCACCTTGGAGTGTCCCCTGCCTCGTGGGCAGAATGGAGTTCCAGGGCGGCCTTTTGAAGCAGAGGTGAGATGTGTGTCTGTTGTCGGCATTCTGGCTATGGGATGCTCTGGTTAATGACCCTATTTCTAGCAGCTTCGTGTGCGATCGTGGTACTGATTCCCCCCAGTGGGACTCTGAACAAAGCAGTGCTCAGAACAGGCGTAGGAGCCAACATAAGTGGCGTGCAGCTCCGGGTGGGAAGGTGTGTGCAGCAGCATGAGCCAGAAAGGAAATGGGTGGGAGGGAAGGGATCCTTGGAGGGCAACCCTGGGTGAGTGAAAGCACCTGGGGGTGCTGAGCAGGCAGGCTGCAATCAGTGGGGGAATTGGATGCAGGCACAGGGTCTGGTTTGTTGTTTGTTCCAGCATCCATCGCTGGGTGGTACCTATGGTTTGGGTTGGCTGCACTTCTGGATTCTGAACGCAGTGTTTGCCTGTCTGAAAGTAGGAGGACTGGAGAGCTCTCTCCTGCAACCTCTAAGGGTCTCTGGCTCTGCAATGGCTTACGCTCAACCCCAGCTCTGTTTGGTGACACTGGGGTCAGAGTTAGAGCAGAAGGAAGGGAAGGATCTCCTGGGGGTGTTGGGTTTTGTTGCTAGTGTTATCTGTATGCCAAAATAAGACAACTCAGGCTATTTTGCTTTAAAAACCTTACTGAGGTTTGCTGAGGCTCCCATGTCAGAGCCGTCTTTGTCTTGTATATGGGAGACTGAAATGCTAGGATGGAAGCACCATTGCTGACACACAAGCAAGGTTATCACATGGAGTTTCCTTTAAGCCCCATTTCTTTTAGTTCTTCAAGTAAGTACAGTGAACAAGTGCTGCGGGGCTGCATTGGTGTGCGGAATGCCTGCAGTGCTCTTTCCTCTGGTGAAAGCCTTGCAAACCTCCTGTTTTGCTCTTGCTGGTTCCAGACATGCTCCCTGCCAGCCCAGGGCTCTGGGGGAGCTGGCCTGAGTACACAAGCTCCCACAGAACACAGAACTTTATCTATTTCTCCTTTGTTTTACTGTAGTGAATTAGCCAAAACCAAGAAAGCTCTTCTGGGAGAAATACTCGCTTTATGTTCTACTTGGCTTTAAAGTAAAATACGAAATCATCTTGTTCTCTTCAGTTTATTGTTTCTTGCAGACGTAGAACAGCTTCTTACAGAATATCTATGCTGGAGCTGGAGGGAATTTGCTCTTACTCTGTTTAAAAACCAAGCAAGCACAAACTACCACCATATTTATGCACTTAATCTAGATGCCACACTCCTATTTGATGTTGCAATGTGAATTTGTATTTGTATGGATGTGTGTGCATCTATCTCTACAGAAAACTATTTTTTCTGTTTCAAATCGTATTTTGAGCACATAGGAGTAGATCTGTTCTCATATAGAAGCTAAAATTACAAAAAGAATCTGCCTGCTTATAGGTGGGATGCAGGTTGAACCTCCTGACCCGGAGAGGCCTTGCTGTAAGGGCTCTGGTTGGCTGCTATAGAAGAGGCACAGTTCCCAGCTCAGGTGGTGGTTCATCGCTGGTGAAAATGCACAGCTAATGGTGGTGACTGTGCTGGAAAATAGCATTTTGTAGCTGAGAATTTGCTCTATCAAACACTGTCATCGAGCTCTTTGTACGTGTTGTGGTTCCCATGGCTGACCCTGCACAGGCACTGCTGGTCGGGGCTGAGCACGTGGAGGTGGCTGAACTTTGCTGCTGCTACAGCTGACAGAGCTCTCGCAGTCGTTTTTGTGCAGGAAAGCAAAACCAACAACACAAAAATTTCCTCAGGGGACGAATGCACAGCGCTTTCTTCGATCGCTTTTCCAATACAAAGAGGAGAGATGCCCTGCAACTCCTCTGCAGCTTTCTCATCTGGTGAGACGTTGCCTTCCCTGAATTTTTTATTTCATCCTATGCACCCTCCCTATTTTTAGGTTATGCTTTTCATCCAGTTTCCCAGCTTTCCCTAAAGAAGGTGGTGAATTTAAAAGAATGAAACACCGCTAGACTCCACTGGGTCTAGAGATGCGATCGAATAATTCTGGATTTGTAGCAAATTGTTTTTTTCTGCTTGAATTTTCTAACTTCAGTGGCAGCAACGCATTCAGTAATTCTACCAGCTCCTTCAGATTAATGTTTACTCCCTTCCAAGTAGCTAGGTTAAATATAAGCTAATTTAGGGATGAGGAGAGATGAGGATCTCAGCCTGTGATCGTAATTCTTGCCACTGTGCCAGTCAATGATTCTCCCTTCTAATGTGTGCCTACAGGGGGAAAGAAAGATGAACGTGCTATGTGGGCTGTACATGCTCTTTAAATGCAAGGTTAATCATTTTGTCTGGATGACCTGAAATGTGTCCAGGCCTTGGTGCTTTTAGGACATGATCACTTACTGCTCAATCATGAGCAGTCTCCAAAGGTATGGCACAACTGTACTGCTTTTTCACTTAAGGTTAGATATTAAAGAACCAAAAATGATGTGTTCCAGTAATCAGACAGCTGACTGCGCTGACAAAACAGTCTTGCAACTATCATAGAGGAACAGAGTAAAAGCTATTTGTAACCTAATTTAAAATGATGTAAACCATTTCCATTAGAGATGAAAAATTGTATATGGGAATGCTTCTCTCTCATTTTCTCATCTTCCTCTCCCTTATTTAAATAGTTACCAATTAGGCGTCCTTTTTTTGGTGTCAGTTAAGCCACAGAGACAGTTAACAAAGAGCAAATGAAGTATTGTGGATAACAGTTCTCACTGGAAAGGCTTTTGTACCACCTCAAGAGCACGGCGCATATTTAGAGTTTCACAAAGCTCATCTGTCTGGGGAAGCCCCACGAGCAGGAGCAGCATCAGCACACTGCTGGAGCAGCGCTATTCAAATTCAAGAAAATATGTTTATATTTGTCTGTGTACTTTGCTATTCAACCAGCTCCAGCTGGCATTGACCTCTATAGCAGCGTGCTTGGCCTGAACCCGAGTAGGAGCCAATGGGCAAACCACACGTAGTTTCACATATTTACTCCTCCTTTTCTCTGTCTTTGAGGCCAACTCTGGCTTTTTGATAACAGCAGCATAAACCATTTCACAGTCTTGAGAGATACTCGGTGTGGATGAGCAATTCCTTTTGGCTCATCAGTTTACGAGGATGGCCTGTCTGAATTTGCAGGGGAAAAATGCAGACAAGTACAGTTTTCATTTTAGTATTTGATTTGCTTTTATATATATATATATATATATATATATAAATATAGACATATGTAAGTTTTTGTATACTTCATCCCAGTTGTTCAGGTTAGTAGTGTTGAAGATCCTGTGGGTGTGCTATGTGATTGCGGTCAAGATCACTACACTAGAAATAGGTGAGTCTGAGGCTGCTCTGCTTGAAACTCAAGAATGTTTTCCTGGAGGCTATGGGCTAGCTTCTCAAAAGACATTTTTTTCCCTATTCACATTTTAATATTTCATTCATGCCTGTCTTATGGCTTGCAGATGATGTTACATTGCTTGATATCAGCATGTTCCCATCTGACTCTTGGGGTAGCAGGGATCAGTTTGGGCAGCTGTGACCAAAGGGCCAAAGAAACACGCTGGCTGTGCATAAGGGATCTCATATGGCTGCTGCCCAATGAATTACTTGAGTTTTCTCCTGACGAACAAGTCAGATCTATCCCTGCTGTGTCTCCACTCCACACTCTAGCTGAGAACTGAGAAACACTTAGGACTTCATGAGGGCAAAGAACCTACTGCTTGCAAGAAGAGCTTTAGCCCGATGTGAGCATTTGTAAGGCCTGAAATGCCTGGAGTTTTCTAGATCTAGGCTAGTAATTCATGTAAGGTGGTGGGGCTGCAGGACACCTTGGGGGGTTTCATGCTGGCCAAGGCGATGCCCCTCCTTTATTTACTCCCAAGGAGTTGCTCCTACCTTCTGCTGTGCCTGCTGTCTGTTTGAGAATGGGGCTGCTGGCGAGCTGGAGCCAAGGCCAGCAATTCGGAGTAAGCCAAAATAAGCAGTTTTGGTGATGGGACTTGGAGAATGAAATATTTTATGTGAACTGCACACCTGGCAGGCTTCTATCATAAAGTTTTCTGCTCTTCTCGGCTTTTCTCATTAGAAAGAAGGTATTTCTCAGTTGAATCAGACTGACTCGAGACCATCTCATTTAATAGCCCTTGAGAATATAATCTAATCCACAGGTAGTTATAACAAACAGCGCACATCAGTAATAGAAGAGGTTGTTGCTTCAGGCAAAATATTTAAGCTGCAGCTCTTCTGCTCATGCTGTTGTTTGGTAGGCTCTAACAAACAGTTATTATAGAGAGCTGCCTGCATAACGTGAAGCTGCTTTGTACACAGAGCAATAAACAGGGAGTGAGGGGATGAGTAGATCCGCTCGACTCACTCCAGCCACCAGCATACGTACAGCTTACACTTCCACGAGTTGCTGGTGCTTCTCTTCACGACTTGTGTCAGGAATATATTTTCTTCATGGCTGTACTCATTAAAAATAAGCACCTGGGGTTTCGCAGAGCGCCAGGGTACAGGGGCTGAGTGGACCCACTGAGGTAAGGGCACTAATTACGGGAGGTAAGTCAGCAGGGCTTGAAGCGCTGCCAGATCACACAATGTGTTTTGGAGGGCTGTAACTCCAGGGGTTAGTTTGCGGTCGGAAAATAAAATTAGCATAAATATCCTAATAATTACTTGCCTTGTCTGTGGAATCAGATTGACAAGTCCTGTGGGGAGAAATAACTCCTTTAATGAGCCTTCGCAGAGGTGCTGAGTGCTGCGCTTGTTCTCGCTGGTATAAACGTGAGCTTTCGGGCGCATTGTGTCTGTCCTGGCTATTTTTGTTTGGAGAGAAAAAACAGGATGTAGAAGCATGCGTTTATTTTCAGCTTTAGCAAAATAGGTGCATTCAGGAATACATTTCGTACCTTTGCTTAGAACCCCCCGTGGTGAAAAACGCTGTGCGTGGGGAAGATGCCCAGGCTCCAATTGAACAGCAAACTGAAGCCAAGCTCTTGCTGACTTTAACATTTTTTCTCTGATATGTAATAGGAGTGAGCTTTGCCCATCTTCTTGGGGAGAGCTTAAAAATTATTGGTTGAGCCTTGAGTTTATTTGTGAAGCTGCCTGCGTTCTCCTCTTTGTGTGCTTTAAGAGAGGCCGTCTCGCTGCGCCAAGGTGACGACCCTCTGTAAGAGTTGGCTGTGCCATGGGCATCAATATCCTGTGGCCCCAGAGAGTGGTGAGGTGCTGGAACAGGCTGCCAAGAGAGGCTGTGGATGCCCAGTCCCTGGAGGTGTCCAAGACCAGGTTGGATGGGGCCCTGGGCAGCCTGATCTAGTATTAGATATGGAGGTTGGTGGCCCTGCATGCGGCAGAGGGGTTGGAGCTTGATGATCCTTGGGGTCCCTTCCAACCCAAATCATTCTATGATTCTATGACACTCTCCATGCCAGCTCCCACAATGGCAACACAGCAGAGCAGGCCTCGGGGAGGGGGCTGGGAGGCAGAACCCCACGCTCTGTTCTCAGTATTGATCCCATGGTGTCACTGAGCAAGGCCACCCTGATGCTCCTGCCTGGTTTTTGTGGTCCATGAGGAGGGAAGGGGTCATCCTCTCCAAGAAACAAACCCTCTTCCCCTGACACAGAGAGTTCTTTCTGCTACACATCGACGATGCCAAGTGCTGAGAGATGTGTTTTTGCAGAAAGCTGCTTTTGTTTGAAATCTGCAGCTCCGATTTTCACAGCAGATCTACTTTCCTAGAGCTCTAGGTCTTAAGCAGAGAGGAAAATCCCACCGCTTGCTCACATTTTTATTCCTCCATATAATCCCTCTACTCGATGCCACACAGAGTCTTTTCCTCTACATCAGCTTCTGGTTTCTGGAACTGTTTTCACATTTGGATCTTAAATGTAAGAATAAACAAATCTTGTTAGAGCCCTCTCAGCCTGAGAGGTGCCCCAGTGAACACCCCACAGTTTGGACTCTTGAAGTCAGCGGCTCCCACTATGAATTCAGCTCCTTTCCAAATCTGGAGAGAACGCAAACAGTTCTCCTTAGAAGTGTCATCTCCCAGGGGCTGGGATGAGAGAACCTGATATTTGCCCATTTCTCCTGAATGAGCCACTCACTTTCTGTCTCCTCTTCCCCAGTTCCACCAAGAATTCTTTGTTTCCCATTACTCTATGCATGTTTATTCCAACACTGTTCCTCCTAGAACCATCTCCAGCACCTCAGATGCTGGCATAGGAGTGAAGCTGGGAGGTGGAGGCTCAGCACTCCGGAGTGCACTCGTGCACGTTGGCAGCAGGGCTCAGGGCTGCTGAACCCCGCGGTGCTTTGCACTCTGCATATTCATAATGTGGGGATTTGCATGTTTTTAGCATTTATTTTGTTTTCTGGTTCCTAGACTCTGCACAAACAATGCAAATGGAGAAGTGGAATTATCATTATTTGCTTTCTATTATAATTTCAAGAAACAGAGCTGGGAAAGAAACGTGACATACACCAGATTACCACAGCACCGCCCCAAATCCCAAACCAAACACGAATTTGCGAGGCCGTGTCTGCTAAACTGTGACTGCACTGATTAGTGCTGAACAATGTTGCTGTATTCTTCCCATCCTAAATATCCCACCCTGAAAGCCCTTCTGTGAAAATCCAGGTTGAAAATACCAACCAGCTATTCCCTGCATCCTGGCACGTTGGCTCCTTTACACATCTCCTGAGCATTTTGGAGATACTCTGCAAAGGTGTGAGGTCTGGAGGAAGCTGTTGGAGGTGCTGTGCTCAGGGCTGCTCTGCTGCTGGAGGAGGAAGCAGCTCCTTTCACCAGGGGCATGCGCTGATTCAGAAGCACCGTGGGGATGGGGACACTTCCTATAACCCAATGGATGACCTCACTGCCATTTCAAAGGGACAAGTTTTTCTTTCAGGAATCTAGCTGCTGAGCCCAAGGAGGACTTCCAGCAATAACATCTGTGCATGTGTTATCTGATTAGATTAGCAGCCTGTAGCTGAGAGCTACTGTCCTTCTACAGAGTCAACGCATAACCAACACAGCAGCTCAGGGCTCCTAGCGAGGTGGATAAACTGGGCTTTGTTGGCTCTGCGCTGAGGGGCTGATGCACAGCTGGAGTCAGGAGAGGTGCAGGAAGGAAGGAGGAGGTGGGTGGGCTGGTTGCAGGGGGGAGAGTTGGGGTCAGCCCCAGGCTGCTGGAGGGCCCGCAGCTCAGCCGCAGCCCTGTGCCCTTGGAGTGCCTCGAGCCAGCCCTAATGACTGGGATCAGAAGGAATACAGTGCCTTAGGGCAGCTTAGTGAAATCCAGCAGCTAACAGCCCCTACACCAGCAGTGTCTGGCCGGGGCTGTGCGGCTCCACTGCTCCTGACAGCCAAGTGAGGGGTGCAGTGTAGAAAATGGCACTTCAGCATCAAAGCCACCTTCATTTTTGAAACACTCTTCCTTCTTTCTTCCTTCTCTCTCCCCTTATCTCTTGTGTTTGTTCCCACTATTTTGATCTTTACTAAATTCAAGGCGTATTTGCGCTGGAGGAGTGGCTCTGAAAGTGAAATCACGTCGCTGGTGTTCAGAGGCAGATGGCAGCACCTTACTTGGGGAAAATTCTCTTTTGTTACAGCTGGACTTAAGTAAGGACTGCAGAAATTGGGTCAGTGCAACTGCCCACCCTCCCTGTTGCAATCAGTGGCCAGAGCTCTGCCCAGGGCAGGCCCACACCCCATGCCTGTGGCACAGCTGTGTTCATTATTAGCATGGCAGGCATAGTGGTGATGGCCTAAGGGAAAAGCATCTCTGTGCTTCTCTGTTCTTTGTGCTCCTCTGGCTGCTCCCCGGTGTCCCTTGCATACCTCTGTGGCCAGCTGCTGGCATCAGCCCTCCAGCCACCTCTGAGAGCTGCTGAGCCCCAACCTCACTGCGTGCTGTTGGCTAACAAGTGGGTGACGGGAGCAGGATGTCACAGGTGGTGCTGCAGTGAGGGCGGTGAGTACCAGGTGCCCGTTTTGCTGAGCAGCCACTGTCCCACCCGGCTGCAGGCAGGAGGCTGATGCCTCCGGTGCTCCTTCACGTCATCTATCTACCTACCCAAGTTTAGTTTCAGATCCTACTGCAAAAAGCCACAACTTTGAAGACCAAGCACCGCACATACGTGATCATGCGCACAGCTCTGCAGCGTAACAGCAGGACAAGCCATAAGCAGGACGTGCCAAACCCCGAGCCGAGCCCCCGGTAACCGGCAGAGGGATGTGGTTGTCAGCCCGGTGGGTCAACCTGCGGGTAGGACCTGGGGCAGCGCACCGGCAGCTGCCTCCCTCCGCCTCCTCCTCCTCCCGTTCCGAGCCCTGCGGGTGCCGGCGGGGCGGGGCGGGCTGCCGGCGGCAGCTCCCGTGGGACTCCGACCCCCTCCCCCCACGTGCTATGTGG
>JACDJE010000071.1:801519-833036 GCA_016647715.1 Pavo muticus
GGGGCTGGGCTGGGCTCGGAGCGGTGCGGGCGCGGCGCGGCTCGGAGGAGCCATGCCGGCAGTCACTGCGCCGGGGCTGGACGAGCCACGCACCGCTGCGCCCGGGCGGGACGGCGGCGGCCCCCGCGGGTACACAGGTACGGGCGCGGCGGGGTGCGGGACCCCCAGCCCGGATGGGGATGCGGGACTCCCAGAGCAAGGCGCAGCCCTCCGCTGGGGCCGCGGGTGGAGAACGGGAGATCCCCGCGGGTGCCGGGCCGGGCGCTCGGCTGTCTCGGGGCGGGTGTCCCCGCAGTAGTCCCCGGCCCGGGAGCGCCCCGGCGGTCTCCCCGGCCGCGGTCAGGGGATTCGGCCCGCGCTGGAGGCTGCGGTGCCCCAGATCGGCGGCACCGGGTGAATTCCGGAGGGTGGGAGTTCGCTCGCCCGGGTGCGGCGCGGGGGTCGGGCGGCGTGAAAGCCGAGCGGTGCTCGGAGGGAAAGGTCCGGCACGTAGCGAGCACTGCGCTGGGAGCCCGCGGAGCGCGGAGAGAAGGAGCTTCCAACAGAGGCACGTTGACTGGGGAGAAAATGGAGATATCGGCGCTTTAATGAAATAGGGTGCTGCACCGAGGAGTAAAATGGGAAATGAATCACCGGTTTTTGCTTCCTCTTCACCCCTCCGGTTTCATTACTCAACTCGATCCTGTAGAGCCCAACAGCCTCTGAGAATCTCTTTGATCGGGGGCGATTAACTTGATGGTAATGGGGAGCTGATAGAGGGTCCGGCCCTAAAGCTGTGACCTCTGCACGGCGCGGGGTCCGAGGAGATGCGGGGGGACGCGGCAGCGGGGCCGAGCGGCTGCGGGTACACCGCCCCCCCACCCCCGCGCTGCAGCGCGCGGTGCCCCGCGCCTCCCGGTGCCCCGCAGCGCTCCCGGAACGCGGAGCCGTCCTGCGCGGCCGTCCCCGCACTGCCCGTCTCGCTGTGGTCGCATCTGTCTGCGCGCTCCTCACGGGCGCTGTCGATGAGCCGGGTTTTATTACACCGACAGAAAGAAGCAAACATCTCCGGGCTGACAGCCTAGCAGGGCTTCGAGTCGCATCCGCTTAAATGTGCTTAACTGTGCATTTAATTTGAATTTAATAGAGCAGTTCATTTTGAAAATATAGAGCGGGCTCTGGGAAACAGACTTGAGAATTAACAACTCAAACGCGAGCGGAGGCTCTGCTGCTCTAATTTTTGCTATTGTTACTAATAATTGAGCTTTTTGTCTGCTGTGCAATCTTGTGTTGCTGGCTGCTCGTGTGGGTTGTGCCCTGCTGTGCCCGCAGTGAGGAGTACTGGGCAGGGCCCGCATCACGCTCAGCCCTCTGATCCCATGTAATCGTGTCCTGCGCTGATCTGTGGCAGGGCTCCCAGGCGTGTGGGATCCGTGACAAACAAATGGCAGTCGGCCTGGAATCCCCTCAGTTTATGCCTTGGGTGTTTGCAAACCTGACTGCGGGGTCAAACCGCATCACTGCGTTCCTCACCTAGAAAACACAGGCGTCTTACAGTCTGTGCTTTTGAAGCCAGAAGAGGAGAATATAGCATTATGTGTGTTGCAGTGCTGTTCAGGAGACATTTCTCCGCTTAGTAAAGAACGGGATTTTGGGGGCTTTGTGTGGAGAGGCTGAAAGGGAGAAACCTGTATCAGGGCAGGGATGGCTGTGCAGTGCTCTCCCAGCCGTGTCCAACCAGAACAACCAGTACTGCCCTCCCCAGGCCTGCCACACCAGTGGCGTGGGCCAGAGGCCCCAGTGAGGTGCTGAATTGGAGTCAAAAGGGCTGCAAGGAGCAGGGCACAGATGTGCTTGCATGCAGATCTGTAGCTGTGGGGGCCAATGGGCTGGCTGGCAGTTTGGGGGGGAGGGGGGGCGGTCAGCATGTCAGCATTCCTTCTGTGGGTGCTCCCTCTGTGCCCTACTGCTCTGGAGGTCTGCACACCTCCCACCTTGGCTGAATGGCAATTGATTGCTGCACGTGGCTGTGCTGCTGTTAGAGCTGAATGGTTTAGATGGCTAAATTATAACTACTTGTATAGTTTTAAATTAAACTCTTGCTCAAGATACTTAATTTAAAATGTGACATGTTATTTATGCAGCGATATTTGCAGGAGAAGTGACCTCTAGGGAGAGCTGATGACAACTGCTGTGTATTTCATTTATCGTGTTCTTATCGGTGATCATTTTTCATTGCTGCTTTGATTGAGTAATATTTCCGGCCCGGGATGGCAGCACAGACAGATGCCCTCACGCACTCCTTCTGCAGCAGAGGAACAGAAATGCTTCAAGATTTCCATCTGAATTAGTCTGTGGATGGGAAAGAAGTTAGGAGAAGTTTGTCACAGCCTGATGCCTGACCACTTAAGGCTCTGACAGCCTCGTGCAGCATAGATGTGTGGTGATGGTGTGCCCAGCTCCTCCCGCTCCTGCTGCCTCCCTTGCTCTCACCTTGAGTGCAGGCAGGGTGATGAGTGCAGGCGGGGTGATGAGTGCTGGCCCAGCAGGGTGATTGCAGGCTCTGTTTGGAGAAACAGCGGAACTGCTCACGTAAAGGCTGACTGGGGCTTCCTGTCTGTCAGGAAGGCAGGGTCGGCCCTGTGGCCGCAGAGCCACATTGAGCCCTGCGCTGGTTGTGTCACTGGGGCTGTGTTGGGCTTTGGGTGGAAGAGGAAGGAGTCACAAAGGTGTGTAGGTACTTGTAGTCTCTGTGTTGCTGAAGTTGAGACTCTGATGCTCTGTTTTTCTAGAGTGGCGCTTTGGTTTTTGCTGTGATTCTTCACTCATCCCTCAGTGCAGTCCCGTAGCTCTTCTAAGGCTGCTCTCCCCCAGACTGGGACAGCACGTGCTTCTGTAAACACAGGTGTACCTGTGCAGACACATCAGCACAGCTGCAGAGAAAGCCAATGTAGGAAAGAAACACAAAACACGCTGGAAATATTTATGTGCGGGACTGTGGACTGGATGGGTCTCTAGCCACTGAACTCTTGGCAGTTGTGGTTCAGTTTTGTCCCTCTGCCTTCCCGCACCACAGAGGAGACTGCCTGCGGTGCAGATGGGCAGTGTGCTGCAGGAGGCTGTGTCCTGCTGGGCTCCCGGGAGAAGTCACATGGCAGGCAGCACAGAGGGAAAGGCACTGTCTCTGGGTTGGGACCGACCCAGGCTGCAGTTTGCTGGGGGAGATATCCCTGCGTACGTGCTCTGGGTGGCTGCTGTGGCCCTGGTGGGGTGTACTGGGCTGGGTGTGCCTTTGGTGTCCCTCGAGGTATCAGCTCTTTTGTTACTAGCAGCTTTTTTTGCACTGAGTTTATCTCTGCCAGTACAGAAACTGAAGACACGTCACTGTGACCTTCTGGTTGCTCTTCCAGGAAAGCAAAAGCAAAGCTGTGCTTCAGAGCCACGAGTGCTGCACATGGGTGGTGAGCTGGGTCCCAGCTCCTTCGTCTGGTCCCTAGCTCAGTTTATGGACTGGGGGAGAAAATGTTCATCCTGAATTTCCATCCTGCAGGGCAGAAGGTGAGGTGACCTAGAGTGTGTGGGCTTGTAATCTCTACTTCCTTTTTCTCCCACGAGATCAAAGTGAAACCTTTTATTAAATAAGATACCAGAAGTGGCAGTCACAGATTTCCAGCCACTTGGCTTTAGCTCCTGTACTGCAGGATGTGAATCTCCGTGGCTGTTCATTTGCACCAGGCGTTGTTATTGCTTTGAGAGAATGATTTATGTACTTGTCATGAAAACTCTAGAATGGTGCAAAATAGAGAAGAAGAGTTATGAGGTCGTCTAGCACAATCCTCCACAGAGCAAGATTGTTCCCTGTGGTATTCTCCAGTACCTTGTCCAGGCTACTCCTAAATTACCTAGATATAGAGATGAATTATGTCTAGGCTTACAACTTTCAGCTAGGGAGTGAAATGAGCCGAATGTCTCGGACCCAGCGTGTTGATATATCAAAAATCAGATGTCAGCTTCCCACCATAAAGCCCAAACTCAACCTGGGCTGGCTGCGGGCAGGACTGAGGTGGGCCTGCTGCCCTGGCTGCTCCTGCTGAGCTGAGTCAGGGGACCGCAGGCTGCCATCAGAAATCAGCACGATGTACTCAGCCTATTGGTCCCTGCTAATGGACCTGGCACCACAAAGTTTTGCCTTCAATCAATGGACAGGGACAAGGCAGCGTGTGGGACAGTTGCTGGTTTGTGCTTGGGCATCTTATTGTCATGCTGTCTTTCAAATGCTGTTGCAGATAAGCAGCTGTGCTACTGTGCAGAGCAGTTTGGACCGGCGCTGTGGGCCTGAAGAGCAACGGGGAGAGGATTTTGTGTTTGCAGGAAGCCTGCCTGTCTTGCTTTTTGTTTTGTCTTCAGATGACGGTGAGAAATGCAGAAGTTGCAGAATGAGCAAGTGCTCGCCAAAATGAATCAATGGGCGCCTGGTTTGATAGCAGTTTGCTGCCAGCAGAGCCATATGCAGGTGCAGGGCCGGCCCAGCGCCTCGCTGCTCGCTGTGCGGGGGAAGAGGACAGGTTGACTGCTTGCCTTTCCTTTAGTGCAGCCACAAGCAATTAACAAGAGCCACAGAAATGGTTCAAGGGCTGGAGCCCCTCCCGTATTGAGGGTGAGCTGGGGCTGTTCATCCTGGAGGAGAGAAGGCTCCAGGGAGAACTGAGAGTGGTGTGTCAGTATCTAAGGGGGCTGTAAGAAAGAAAGGAAGAGACTCTTTAGTGGGGTCTGTGTGATAGGACGAGGGGAAGTGGTTTTGAACTAAAAGAAGGGAGATTTAGATTGGACATGAGGAAGAAGTTCTTTACACTAAGAATGATGAGGCACTGTCATAGATTGCCCAGAGGTGGTGGTGCCCCATCCCTGGAGACACCCAAGGTCAGGCTGGATGGGGCTCTGAGCACCTGATGGAGCTGTAGGTGTCCCTGTTTGTTGCAGGGGAATTGGACCAGGTGACTATTAAAAGTTCCTTCCAACTCAAATGATTCTGTGATGCTAAGGCAGTGCAGTTTTGTGCAAGCAAGGAGGAACTGCAGTGCACGGCCATCACTGTTAAAGCAGACAGAGCTAAGTTTTTTCCTCTTTGTAAATACAAGTATGGGCTGTCGCTGCCTGCTGTACTGTCAGGACATGCAGGCCTTCCCAGAGCTGCCAGCAGTGGGTCTGGCTCAGACCGCAGAGCTGTGGACATGTGCTGTGCCAGCAGGGCTGCCCTTTGGTCTGCTTGCCTCAGCCAGTTGTCACTATGCGTGTAACCCACCTGCAATCATTTACTGCTTTAATCGACACCATAAACACAATGGAGTGGTTCCTTGTCCTTATGCTGCTGTCCCCATCCATCTTCATGTCATCTTCCATTGGTTCCTAGGGCTGGGGAGGCTGCGAGCAGCTGTGCTAATGGATTGCCACTGTGAATCTGGGCACAGCGTGGCCAGGAGAGCCTGACCTGGTAGCAAGGAGATGGGGGAGACCAGAAGCCATTGAAACCATGCAGGAGGTTCTTATATCTGACTGTAATTTTCTCAGTTCATGAATGATTTCTATCAGCACAGTAAATCATGTGCTGTTGCTAACTCTTTCAGACCAGTGTCTAAAAAAATCAATTATTCACAGAAATTCTTGCTGACAGTTGTGAGTGCTGGGTCACAGTCCTCTGGTGTGCAGTTAGCAGCTTCAAACAGCAAACCGAGAAAGGAACAGCAAAGGGGAGAAATGCGGGCTGCAAACCCAGCACTCAGGTGGGTTCCTGTAGCGGGGGGCTGGAAGCCGTGGGGATGGGCAGAAGGTTTCCATATTCTTTTCAAATAAGTGCTTTGTGCAAATGCAGTTCTTATGCTCAGTTGTTTTGGGCCAAAACTGAATGCTTCTGCACAAGGCAGCAAGATTTTTTCATCCTCCCAAGCTCTCATTTTGGGGTGGGTTTTGCAGTTAGCTCAGGCCCTGGCTCTGGTGCCATCCAGCAGAGGTTGTCAGCATGGGGCAGTTGTCAAGCGGGAGTGAGCAGCTTCTTCATCTGCTCTTATCAGTGACGCTGCCGGCTGCTCCAGGCAGATATCCCGCAGCTGCAGTGAGGTGTGCGGGCCCAGCGAGTGGCTGCACTTGGTAGTGAGTGGGGAGCATCCTGGGGCTGTGCCACAGCACTGCCATGTGGATCCGGGGGGACCTGGCAGCACTACACAGCGAGAGCAGCAGTCCTTGCCCTGCCCAAATGCATGGCAGGATTTGGATTTGTACCTGCTTGCTTGCAGGTTCAATATCAAATCGGTGAAGTTAGGTGTGTAAAACAAAAATAATAAAATTCATCTCCTATAAAGAGAAAAAGCCAAATGGTTTTACAGGTTTTAGCACCTCCTTAGAGGTGCTAAAGCAGTGTGTAGGTGAAAAGCCACAAAGATGAAGCATTTTCTGACAGCAAGGCCTTGTCCTGGAGCCACTGGTAGGACCGGTGCTGGTGATCTATTTGTATTAGACCTGGCTGGACAGTGTGGTTTTGGCATTTTAAAGGGAACAAAAGCAGAAGGCTGATTCTACCAGAGCATCTGCTTTGTTCAAAAGGTTCAGGTTGTCAGATTTCTACTGGAAATGTAAGGGCTGGAGATGTCTCCAGACCTCAGAAATGCCCATCAGCAAATGGTTAATCAATATATATATATATGTATGTAAAAGTGCTCAGCTCTGTGCTGTGGCATCATCAGTTTTTGTCCATAAAACTTTTTATAGGAATGGCTGGAGCACTGCTCTGCTTTCCTGCCCAAGGTGGGCACACCATTTGCTGTGCTCACCCATTCTTTTTTGGCCTGTGATTACTTGCTGGTAAAGAGAATGAAGCTGCTTGTAAATACTGGCAGGGCTGCTAGCGCTCATGGGCTCTTGGTTATCTCTGCAAGAAGGGAGGGCGTTGAGATAAGGAGAGCTTGATGAATGGTTTGCTGAAGATTGGAGGCTCCTAAACCTTGCCTGCTTTCCCACCAATACCCAATCCATATTAGTGAGGTCCTAACTACCAAGCTGGGTGCTGAAATGTGGATTTCCCAGCGTTCTGGTAGCTGTTTATTCAGTTTATTTAGCTCCGTGTGCCCCAGCGCATCTTGTACGTTCGGGGTCTGAGCAAGTGCAGGTGAGAAGCTCCATTCAAATTATTCCTCATAATTTTATCCTCTTTTGGGTCTTTATTTTAGAAACTAGGGCACAAACTGTGTCTCCTGCAAGTTGCATTGTTTATTTATCACCTGCTTTGGGGTGACAAAGAGAGGAGCCCATCAGTGGCTCCATTCACTGAACAGCCACAAAAACAGCTGTTGGGTATTTTTTGTCTGGGAACAGTTCATGTTAAGGCACAGTTCTGGTGTACTCTGTAGTGGATGCTTGGTTGATTATTATTTTTTCCATTTTCATTCTTTTTAATATGGAAATAATGCTGAAGAGAGAGAGAGAGAGAGATGAATGCTTCACATTTGCCTTGTGGACCCTTCCTGTTCAGTTACACTGTTAACTTTCCAGAAGTGCCATAATCCACTTTTTCAGTTCTTTTGGAAAACAGGCTAATAAAGTACAGAAAACCCATCTGTTCTTGCTTCTTGCTTTACTGGGGCCTTCATCAAATACCTCATTTTTCATCGAGTTCTTCTTTCTCAATTAATCTTTCCCATAAGAAACATATTCAGTATTGTCCTTGTTGCTAGATCCCAAAGTAAAACCTACAGATGAGAATAACCTGACTTTGATGTAAATTGGAAAAAAAAAAAATCAATCACAGAGATGGCAGTAGAGCAACTGGAACAAATCCTTGCTTAACAGTAGCATGAAAGACACAAATAAGAACGATTTTACACCAATTCCGAACATTATTTATGTTTGAAATAGGAGCAGATCATGCGTGCTGTCAGCACACCCTAATCTAGCATCTCGGTGATGTGTGGCTTGGATTTTGCATGGATTAAAGCTGCTCACAGCCCTGCAGACAGGGAGCATTTCAGAGCTGGGAAGTGCTTAGTGCTGACTCCTAAATCTCACTGAAGTTTGTTTGATGCGCCAAGGCAAAAAAGCCAGATGAAAAATGCTGGGAGGACAGAAGGGAATCTGCCCATCAATCCCTTCTCCTGTCCCCACACTGACCCTTCAGGTCCTGTGGTCTGAATGGAACCCAGCTCTCCGTAGCCCTGAATGGGCCACCAGAAGGGAAGCTCCTTTTGTGTCACCATGCTGTGTGGCTCTGCCATCATCGCTGTGTGCGTTGCAAGCATTGTATTGAAAAGTCAGTTGTACCTATGGAGCAGCCAGCAGGAAAGAATGAGGGGAAGTCATTAAGAGGAGCAAGCCTGAGTTTTGGGCTTGCGTGTAATGGCAAATATGTTCCTCTTCTATATGCAATCCAATTAGCCAATCCATTGGCTGCAAAATGGTTAACTTAATCTATAATTACAGTTCACTAACCAGCTCTTTAGCTGCTGTAACACAGTCACAGGGAATGCTGGCTGGTGGTCCTCACACCTGTTGGAGGTGTGTGGGCTGTGGGTGTGTTCCCTCTCTTCCTTCCTTCTCCCATGGCAAGTTCTTCCAAGAGCTCCTCTGTGAGCTCGCTGCGGATGTTCGACATTATGCCTGTGACTTTAGGAACAGTAATTTCTAATGTGTGCTTTTCTAAGAAAATAGACTTGCAGAAATAATATCATCAGCCTGCTGATTTTCTTCAGGGTTTATAGAACCTAATGTTCTGTCTATTTCTGGCATCTGGCTATTACAGCATGTTTTAATTGCATTAAGTAGTCAACAGTAAGCAAAGGAAAAGCTTGAATTATGCGTGTATGGGAATAATGAGGCGAAGTCACGGATGGCTCTATTTCTGCACAGACAGCAAGTGGCTATCTTAACAAAATGCTTTCAGATAGCTACTGCCATATTTTAGATCATTTTGGCATATACTTATGCAGTGTATTTGATTTCCATTTGCTGTGTTTTGCTGTGTGGAGGGAGAAGGAGCACAGGCAATGTGTAATGGGCAAGCGTTCTTCAGTTACTCTTTCATTTCTGTTTCTTTATCAGCCAAACATAAATCTGCAGCATGCTGACAATGAAACCATATGGTAACTCTTCCTGACAAATTGATTTTGCAATACAGACAACCCCATCTCTGCATGGAAGGAGGCTTTTTGGATTATTTTGTCTTAATTCTTACATTACTCTTTAAGTTTCAGCACCTGGAAATTACGTATTTGGATTTTTCTGAACTCAGTGGTTTGTGTGAATCAAGAATTTACAGAGCGTGCTCAACTTTAGTGTTTTTACTTTGGGGGCAGTTATTTGTCATGTGAAATAATGTGTTCATTTGCTATAGCCAATGCCCTCCTATCCTGTCAGACAGCAGCGTCAGATTCCGATACTTTCTGAACGTTGAATATCCTCTTAGTGTGAACTGAAGAAATGCATGGTGTGAAGGATCTCTTTCTTTACAAGAGCGTGCAGGTGTGCCCATAGGATGCTTAAAGTACTCGGCTCCTTGTGCCCAAACTGGCCCATTGATGGCCTCTGGTCTGCGATGGCTGCAGCTGAAGCAATGCTTTGTGTGGTGGGCAGCATGGATGAGGTGCTTTGTGTGTCCTGTGCAGTGAGTCGAATGAACCAGCAGTTGTCTTCACAGCTTCTCTTAGAGCTCAAAATCAAGAAGTGATTTTCAGCCTTTGCTTCATAGGGGTGAGTGAGTTTTCTTCTTGTGCTTAGGAGTAGCATCCTGTATCTAAAATGTAAGCGGAGCACAACCTGGGACTGGCAAACAAGTTATGAGTCATGGGAACTAGGTCTGGGAGACACATCAAGTCTAGGAGGGAAGCCATGAAGCTATTAAAACTAAACAGCACATCATGGATGGAGATGTTTATTGTGAACTACTCACACATGGCTGATAGTCCTCCCAGCTGTAAGTGCTGTCTGCCAAGCGTCACTCTGTGGGGCTTGAGATGCAGCTGTTGCAAAAGTGAAATAAGCAATATTTATGGCTCTTATTTAATGTTACATTTCTGACTAGTGACAGTTACTGCAACACAAGGCATGATATTTTCTAGATATTTAGAAAATAAATACGAATCGAGATGTAAACCTGGCCAGTGCGAGTGTCTGTGCAGTGCTGGTGTTTTACTTCAGCAGACAGTGCAGCCTCCAACACAGACCTCAGCTGAAAACAAAAATTCCTCCTTGTAGCAGGTGTAGTCAAACAAGCATGCCTGGAGGGCATTCAAAGGGTAGATCTGTGCAGAACATCTCCTTGTACAAATAAGAGGATGGGAGCACACTGAAACAGTAATTTTCTAGAAGTGGAAGGATAAAAGTAACCTGGCAGAAGAGTGGGTGCAATGAGTAACTGCAAGGACTTCATGGATCATTAATAGAACGGGATGCTAGAGCTCACAAGAGAGATTCGGAAATGAATTATTAGAAGACTATTGCCAAAGAAAATTAGGGCAAATCTGATCCAGAGATTTTAAATCTGAACTTGGATAAAATTCACAAGCTCGTACTGGCAAAATTCCCATCTATGCGTTTCAATAAAAGCTCTTAATTAAAAAAAAAAAAAAAAAAAAAAAAAAAAAGCCTTTAAAGTTTTGAGGCTGGCCAAAGAAGAAATGTTGTTGAAAAGCTCTAAGAAGAGGAAGAAACAGCATTTCTTGTATGGCCAGATGCGGATATGTGGAGTACAGTAGATGAACTTTTAGCTAAGGTTCTGTGTAGACCCGAGTATAGAAGCTTTCAAAATTTTATGACTTATTGGATGTTGTCAAGAGGAGTCTCAGAATTACTGCCTCAGTTACATCCGTGCAGGAATGTCATCTGGGGATGACATAATGCTATTACAGCCCTGGCCAAAGCAAGGAAATAACCAAAGCTTAATGGGACGCTGGCAAAGGAGAGGCTGTTGCAGATCTCTGTAATGATCAAGCGAAGGAAGTATTTTTAAATAATAATGACAAAAGGTCACTGACATTCTGAGGTTTTAATCACTCTACATATGCAATTATGGGCAAGGACAATTCAGGAAAGTGTAAAGAGTGCTGGCAACAGCCACATGTTAGTCAGAATGGCCAATGGCAGATTAAAGGTAAAAAAGACTTGGAAGAAAACATCAAGAGCTAAATTACCTGTTCTTTGGCTGTGTAATGATTCCAGGTAAACTGGCAAGCCTGCTGAAAGAGTCTAATGAGGGCTGCTTAGGAGGCTGAGGAAACGTAACTTGAATCAAACTTGGCTCTGAGATACTTTCTGCATCTCTTGCAGCTAGAAATGTCACTGACGTGAGCTCTAAGTATGTGATCTGGTACCTAAAAGTAGCCTTGAAACTGTAAAATGCAATGATGTAGGTCTTTTGCAGCTTATGATGATGGCTTTTCAGAGCATCTCAGGTGTTTAAGGCGAAGAGAGGAGCTGCTAACATTCTGAAGTGAGGTAGAAGATGGTCTAGCTCACACGTCAGTGTGTTCCAGGCATCAGATGTTGGAAGGAAGGACAGGGGATAAGGGAAATGACACACTAGACAAGGTTTGCTCTTGTAAAGGCAAGTTGCTGCCATTGTGAGGGCCTGAAAGAGGTGGCAAAATGAACAGTAATAACTTACAGGGAATTAAGAAAGGTGTGTTTTTAAAATGCAGTCCTCAATGTGTATTTACTTAGATTAGACCAGTAATTGTTACTGTGGTTTTATTTGGTGTTTTGCTGAGATTCCTCTGGTTTTGGTTTTCCAGGCAGTTGGGTTTTTTAAGAGCATAGATTGAAGATGAGTCAGTAGTAAGCCCATCTCCTGCAGTTTGATCAGAGCAGCTTAGAGTTAATTAATGACTGGAGGGCTTTTTGGTATGAAGAATGAAATAGATTTGATATCAACTTTGTAGCTCTGTCCAAGTGTTCTTGAGGAGACTATTAAAACGCTCAATTTCTTTCTACTCGTACATGTGGAAGGCATATTTTCCCTCCTTTATTTTTTTCTATGCCGTCCTGGTGTTTGGCACTCTGGCCTTGCAAGAGCAATCCCATTGCCTCTGAGGCTGCCCGTGGCCCTGCTGAAGTCATCTGAAAATCAGCTGATGGAAGAGAAGTTTTGTTTCTGATGCAGAAGCAGTGCTGCTATTTAGTAAGTGTTAGACATAAAAAAGAGGGATATATAAAGCAATTTCCAGGTTCTGTCAGTGCACAGGTATGGGAATGGAAAAATGCAGTTGTTGTTGTCATTGAAGTATAGTTGGATATTATGTGTTGCCTTAATGACTGACCATTAACATTTATGTTTAAAATGAATGAAACAAGGAATATTGTGGCAACAAAACTTGATGTATAAAGCTAGTGGCTGACAATATGTTGCTGAGAGGAGAATAACTCGAGACTCAAAGAACAGCTGTATGTACTGCAAAAAATAGAAAGAGAAAAGCCAAAAGAAAAAAACTGAATAACGCATGAGTGATACAACAGTGCTTGTGCATGGAGATGAGGATGTGATGTCTCTCTTTGGCCCCTTTTCTCCTTGTCCTCTCCCTGTGCAAAGGCTGTGGGAGTTGTCAGCTTGTCTCAGCCAGGGTTAGCAGAGGTAGTCTCTGAAGATGAGGAGATTCTGTAAGGTCATGATAAGATGCCACCATATAGACTGGGGTGCTGGAGGATATGGTCAGTCCATTAGGTCTTGGAAAGTTTGTGTGAGAGAGGATGTCATGAATGTTCCCTGCATGGAAAGTGCCATCCTGGGTACTTAATTAAACACAGTGCCCAACAATATGGGAATGGGTCCTATGAGACCATGCCACTCCTAGATTAAATTTTGTTTTGTTTGAGTTTGTCTGGTTTTATTTGTTTGTTTTTAATGTTCATTGTGTAAAGATAGCAACATAAGTGAACCCCATTGCATGGGGCTGAGAGCAGAGGAGCTTCTGGCTGGTGTTACAGGGTCTGGCCATGGACTGGCACCTGGCAGAGCAAGCAACACTGCCAATGCAGAGCTTTGTTCCTTGCTTTGACCATTAACTTGGGCTGATTTAAAATATGATTATGATCAACCAATCAAAGTGAATCTCCACTTTCTGCTCTCATGTTGCATTGCCTCATGTATTTGTTCTGCAGGGCAGTGCAGCCACGTACCCCCTCCCCAGCTGGGGACTCTGCAGATCATTCACGGCAATGGCACAGCCGTTGGGACGGTCATCGCCTTCCAGTGTGCAGCTGAGCACCAGCTGGAGGGGCCAGGCGTCATCACCTGCATATGGAAGGGGAACGGTACCCAGTGGACGGCAGAAGTGCCCTCCTGCAAGCGTAAGGCTCTTCCAGAACCATTTCCAGTCCCTCTGAGCTGCAGTGCAGTTATTTAGCTTTGTGTATCTCCTACAACCTGAGGATTAATTCTAGACATCTGCGCAAGGAAAAAGACAAATTCAATTTTCTTCGAAGTTGCCCCCGCTGACTGTAATTGCGCTCCATATGTGTTCTGACATCGTTAATTATTGTGACACAGAAAAGGCTCCATCGGATTTCTGCCCGATCTTACATCACCGACTCCGGTAGTGTTGCACCCGGAACAAACGTGGCTCTGTAGCTACAGGGTGTTCTGTTCTTTACAACTTGTAGAGATGTGACCAACTAATCTGCAAATGGATTTGCAGACCTCTAGTCTGCTGGCATTCATTTCTGAAGATAATTTGCTGTAAAAGAAACGCAGCAATATTTTTCAACAATATCAGTCTGTTGCCTGTGGGCAGCTGCATGGGAAAGTTACCATATTAACAAATAGCATTTGAGTGGCAACATCATTAACTAGCTTTCATGCTGTGTTTCTTCTTGTTTATTATAAGACAGTTAGTAATTTGGCTGGAAGTAGACACAAGCAAAAATCTACTGCATGGTACTTCTGAGCTTTGCAGTATCTGAATTGGGGAGCTTAGTCTGTATCTCAGATTTGTATCATTTTAAATCACTGGTAGTTGGATAGCTCTTTAGACTCTTATCGGCCCTTCTGAAATTCAGGTGTTCGTATCTCTGGTTTAAGAGACTCCAGTAAAGAAAATAAATGACAGAAACCCTCCGCTTTGTGTAGAGCTGAGCTGAAACTTTCCTTGTGCTGGTATTCATGTTGGAAGAGCTAGATGAGTTCTGAAGTGAGATATGTTTAGAGCTGAAAATGAGCTGGCAGAGGTCTGCATTAGTTTTGCCTTGCCACATTCCCCCCTCCTTTTATCTGGATAAATTCATTTCTGATGTCAGATCACTGTGAATACAGAGCCTTACAGATACCATCCCTTCCATCCCCAAACAGAGGAAGACCAGTTGGTCACTTCCTGCCATATGGGATATCATAACATAGAGCCATACTCAGTATAAAAGGCTTCTTTAAACCCACATACCCTTCAGTATTTGTGTTTGCAGTTCCACTCCTTGCCAACCATTGATTAAAACAGTCTGGTAGCTCATCTGCATTTGATAGACTGACCAAGTTGTGCTTTTTAGTTGCAGTGCTGAAGGCATTGCGTTTAATTGCGGTGCTAAAATACTTGTGAACAATTACTTATAAACAGGAATTTTTAATTAGCCCAGTTTAAGATCCGCGTAGTTTTAGGTTGAAGCCGAGATGCTTCAATATCTTAACACATGCTTAACACTGAGCTATTATTAGCAGAAGTGTAAAGCAGGTAGGTTTCAGCGTGGTTTAATGAAAATATGAGAGATGAATGTGTTGACCTCGGAAATGTTCTCCTTTGTTTGCCTTGCTGCAGCTATATCAAAGTATGAGACTTTTGGATTTAAAGTCGCAGTGATTGCTTCCATCGTGAGCTGTGCCATCATTCTGCTGATGTCCATGGCTTTTTTAACCTGTTGTCTCATCAAGTGTGTGAAGAAAAGTGAAAGGAGGAGGACTGAAAGGTATGTCAAGAAAAGGCTTTTAGAACTGGCTTTTAATGTGTATGCCATGTGGACTCAATTGCTGTGATAGCAGAGAGTTGCAGAGCTCCTTTCCAGGACTTGATGCTTAGAACACCATGATGATGTTAACTACTTACAGTCCTTCATTTGTAGAGTAGACCTTAGGCATAGAAAGATGTAAAATCAAGAGTATTTAGGTGCCTATTTTTTTTTAAATATTGAATGACTAACGTGGACTGGACTGATCTAGATCTACCCAGAATTATGCGGGAGCTGAACATACAAGTCTTGATCTCTGGCCCAGTCTTTCTCTCCTTGAATTGTTTAAGTATGGCTGTATCTTCACTTCTCTTATTCTCTCTTTTCCTTTTTATTCCTTTGCTCTCATCGAACTCCTCTGGGAAATACAATCTACTCATGTCAAACCCATCAAAGCCTTCACCATCTGCAAAGTGTGTTCAGTGCTGTCACAAAGATGCGACAAGCAAGAGCTGGAAAGACTTAGGATTTTGTCATCTGGCTTGAAGCACGAGACAGTGGGCAGAATTACAAGCAGACAAGGGAAGAAGTAAAATTTACTCTTCCAGTCCGCTATAAAAACTTATTGTGAAGGATGACTGAGTGACCAAATGCATCTGAATGCTAAATCCAATCAGCTGTTGTTCATGAGAGCATCCACTCAAATTTACCTGCTGCGAAAAGTGTTCTATGTGCACCTGTGCTTCATTTCCCTCTCACTTTTCCTGCTTGCTGCTCCTGAAATGGCGTAGCTCTGCGGGCTGGCTGCTCCCAGCTGAAGCCAACGAGCTGCACTTGTTGATTTTTAGCCATCACTTGCTTCAGAGAAGCATTTGAAGTGAGGTGAGGGAGAGGACCCAAGTGAAGGTCTCTGTGCTCCGAGCTGTGTTTTATCCAGAGCTGGGTGGGAGCCAGACTTTCTCTTTGGGGGAAAATTCTGTAATTTCAAAATCTGACTGTAGCCAAAGTATGGATTTTTTTTCATTTCCCTTGAAAGGATTTTGCATGGCAAAGAAGCCTTTGGTGCCATTCATAGTATTAGGTTTTCACTCGCAGCTTGAAATAAATTTTGAAATGAAAAGGATGACTGGCGTTTTCAGGATCGCTGCTTTTCTTTCTGATAAGACTATTCATATCAAAGTCCTTGTTCTTCATTTATTTTAAATGAAGTTTTGTCAAAATTAGCCATCTGCATGACTTTGATGTCTTGTTATTTTTCTCCTACCAGATTTTTTGACTTTTATACTGGGCATTTTGACCGAGTTCTGCCCCAGGACACCAAATGGTTCCCTTTGCTTCCCAGTGCGCTGCTGCCCTCTGTCCTGTGGCAGTAGTCTTGCTGCAGCTGGGGGTCTGAGGGCTTGAGCAAGTGCACATAGAGGGAGACTCTTCTGTTAGATCAGTTGATGTAGTGGGAAAATGAGGACCAACCTCTGGATGCACAAAGTGTTTCTTGATCCAAAGAGGAGATGCAAGTTTGGTAAATACAAAATTAGAACGCATAGGAGGAGGCTGGTTAAATAAGTGTCTTTTAGGCCATCTCTGAAAGAAAAGGCAGTCTGTATCTGCAGAGCAGGGAGAGTGTCCTCATCTCCCCTTCAGCTTTGAAATCTGCCTGTCTGCTTTTTCTGGCTCTCTTAGTAGATCTGCTAAAAAAGGTCACCTCTGCCTGTTTGTAAGGTTTCTGATGATCCAACAGGACGTGCCATCCTGTGCTTTATCCCTGCATTTGGGGGGATGTCAGACAGAGGCATCCAAACACCCTCCCATAGCGTAGCCTACTCCCAGACCTCACCCCATGGCACAAGCATAGCATCCATTTTGTTTGGTAGAAGCAGGACTGCATCCTGAGAGGATGGAAAAGTCATGGAAATCAGCATTGCTGTCCCTCACAATCTAATCTCGTCCCAGCAGCCAATGTGATTGTTAGTGACTCTGTGAATGTTAGAACTCTTTTAAAAACAGGAAAAGCAATTGTGATTTTTTTTTTTAACCCTAGAACTGGAGAAAGCAGCATGAGAAGTGCCTTGGGCACATCCAGAAGGAAATTCTGAAGGCAACTGTCATGGTTGCCTGTTATCCCATGACAGCAACCAAACACATCCTCCTCTTTAAAAAGTCAATAAAATCATATAGTCATTAAGGTTGGAAAAGACCTCCGAGATCATCTAGTCCAACCATCCAGCTACCACCAATACTGCCCACTAAAGCATGTTCCTTTGTACAACACAAATCTAACTGTTTCTTGAACATCTCCAGGGATGGTGACTTCACCACCTCCCTGGGCAGCCTGTTCCAGTGCCTAATCACTCTTTTGGAAAAGAAATGTTTCCTAATACCCAACCTGAACCTCCCCTGTTGAAACTTGAGGCCATTCCCTCTCATCCTATTGCTGTTATCTGGGAGAAGATGTTGACCCCCATCTCACCACAACCTCCCGTCAGGCAGTTGTAGAGAACAATAAGGTCTCCCCAAGCCTCCTCTTCTCCAGACTGAACAATCTCAGCTCCCTTAGCTGCTCCCCATAAGTTTGTGCTCCAGACCCCTCACAGCTAGTGAGGTAATAGACATGGATTTAGATTTAAACTCCAGTAAATGAAGGCTGTGGTCAGATAAAAGCTCAGGTATGCAACTGTTTGTCACAGTGCTATGTTTTACTCCTTGCTTTATTCACAGAGACATGCAGCTGTGGTATCAGCTCAGAACTGAAGAACTGGAGAACATGCATGCTGCTTACTTCGGTTATAAGGGAAGAAATAACAACAACAACAACGAGAAACTCAGGAATAAATCTGTATTTGACGACATGACTAACATGGCGTATGACAACCAAGGCTTCTACAGGTAAGGTTGTTAAAATGTAGTGGTTTTGAATGAGGTTGTTGAAGAAATTTTAGTATTTGGTAAAGATGTGTATAGCAGACTGCCCTGAGGAGGCCAGGGTATGGCAGCAGCACTGAGCTGGAGCAGGCAGGCTCACCTGCTGGGGCAGAACGTATGGGTTTCCTTCAGCTTGCCTGTCATGTGGGAGTTGTGTTGCCCAAAGGTGGCAGAGCAGCAAAGCTGAGCACTTGGTTACTTACAGCAGTGCTCGGTGAAGCCTGGTCTGCAAAGGAGGTTGCACCAGGTTAAGTGGAGAAAGGTTTTTAATTGGCTTTGTTAGGTGGATGCTTAACAGCTAGCTAGGTAGGTGGCTACACTGTGCGGTTGCATGGTAGTGAGCTTGCCTAAGAGCCTTAGGAGAGGAGCTAAACAGGGTCAGCCCAGGGTGTTCCCGTCCCTCTGTGCCTAGAAGGCTCTCCAGAGAAACATCGCAGTCAGTGTGTGCAGGGCAGCACAGTGGGATCCTCAGCTGCAGCATGCCTCTGCCCCATAAATGCCACCACGGTGGGAACCCCGACCCTGTGGCAGCCCAGAGAAATGTCCACGCTGAAACGAGGCGTGCCCTGTGGTGTGGATGCATGTGGGGTGGGCAGAGGTGTTTTTATTGGTTCAAAACCACCTCTGAATGTGCCCAGATGTGTTGTCACCAACAAATGAAATTTGTACCATCCGTACAAATACATGTCATTGTGTCTTTGATAACCTCTGAGTGCTCCTTTGTCATTGTGTATGGTAATACACAGCACAATTCTTGTTTGCTTTTAATTCACTGCTTCCTTGTAGAGCTTTTCTGTACAGCAGTACCTGTGATTTGTAGTGGTTACCTGCAGAAAACAGCTTTATGCAGATTGCAAACCTGCTTCCATGTCACAGTGCAGCTGGAAATTTTATTCCAACAGAGCACTTACATGAAAGTCTGATGGCTGTTTAATCAATTCTTAGCTTTGGGTGTTTTCAGAAAGATGTATAAAGCTAATTAAATGAAGTTTATAACCTCAACAGTTTTCAGAAGTCTCACGATGCAGTTTTTAACTTTGGACAACTTCAGCCTTTCACAGTGTAAATGTTTTGAAAAAGCGTAATCTGCTTTTAAAATAACAGGGATAAATAAACACAGGGCTATCTGCAGGGCTTAGAGCTCTGCTGGAGCCTCAGCTCCTTCTGCTGCTTATCTGCACCACTCCACAGGGCAGAAGCTGCTGTATTATGTTTACAGAATTCTGTACATCTTTTCTTAACTGAACCGAGCAGGGAATACACAATTCTTCCGGATAAGCAGCTTCTCTGGGGCCAGAAGTCAACAGTTTGATTATTTCTTTGTAAAACTGGAAGGATGTGCAGCTCTCCAGTGGGGAAACGCAGAGGGCAGGAGGATAACGCCTGTGAGCTCTGTTTTTACTGCGTAGAACAATAGAGAAGCTGTGTTGGGCACTGGGGCACATACCCACCTCGTGATGCACAAGGCCACTGTCAGCCATGGTTGGCTTGCTTTCCGGGATTCAGAGGTGATGTGATCCTGGATCCTGGCTAATGACCAGTGAGCAGAAATGAGCTGGAAGAGCAGGGGTATCATGCTGTGCACACCGGAGGAAGGATCTAGCTGTTTCTCCCATAAAGAACAGACGCTGTTTCTAATCAGACATAGAAATAGTATCCAAGCTTTTACAGACCAAATAAAATGGTCTTGGGATTGCTCTAGGAACAAGCGTGACCTGTTATCAATTCATACCACACTCCCTTTCCTCACTCAAATAAGATCTACTTAATCAGGGTTAGTAAAAGCTGTTCCCTTCTCCTGTTTATTTCTGTTAAGTGGATATACACAGAGGATGAGGTGTGGAAATGATGCTAATGTGTCTCGTGCCAAGTCTCAGAGACAACAAGTAGTCTGTCAGCTCTGCACCCCTTGCAAGACCGAATGGTGCGTGTCACAACTAGGCGAGGTCTCAGCATGCTTCAGGGATGTCTTGGCTGATCTTTGGCCAGACGAGGACATAGGTTGTGCTGCCTTTCAGACTGATCCAGATATTGCCTACGTACATTGTCTACCAAATGGTTTCATTTGCTGCTTTAAGGAACAAAGGTGCTTTAGTAACAAATAAAATGAACAGCCAGTTCTTTCAGGGAGGTAAGACACTGGTTACATTTTGTAGAGTAACTCAGGAGCACAATGCTATCATCTGTTGAAGTGATGCCTTAGTTTGCTGATGAGATCATTTTGACTGTAATGAGGTGCCATAACAGAGATCCAGAATGCTGACATGAAGGTTATAAATAATGCAGGACCTGGCTGTTGGACAGCACAGGCTCCAGTGTGTTGTTCTGGTCCTGTCTGCCCTAAAAGGTCCTCATCCCCTCGTGTTTGAAGTGTGGAACAAATGTGATGAATATGTAGTTTCACTGGGAAACAATGAATTTTAATGACAACTGCTGTAACTATAATTCTGGCTTCTTGGGTGCATGAACAAATTGCTTTAAAATGCTGAGAAATACGTCTACGAATACCTGGGATCATTAACGGCTGTGTAGTCTCTGTTGATGCTGCCGCTTCGTTTGGGTGTAAGGAGCCATAAGGAGGTTAAAAATAGCAAATTTTAGCAGCAGCTCATACATGCAGGAGCTGTAAGCCTATTTGCTCTTTTATAATATTGGAATAGTTCACTAACGCTGAGTAGGAACAGCAAGTTATGAGGCACAGGGTGCTGGGGGGGACGTGCTTGCCCCAGAAGGTTGAAGCAGAGGCAGGGGGTTGCTGCATGACACAGGGCTGGGGATTAGCAGAAGGCTGATCCTCAGCTGCAGGAGATGAGAGCAGCCCATGGGCAGCCTGGTAGCCAGGGTGCAATGCCTGCAGCCTGGAAAGGGTGCACTATTGCCTCCCTGATTCCGTGGCAGAATGAAACCAAGGATGTTAAATTCATCCATCCATCCAAGACCATTCTCAGAGCAGCAGACAGCATCACACTGCTTTGGATTAGATGGTCACCGTGGGTCTCATGGGGACATTAGCACTTAAAGTGCTGTTCTGGGTTTAAGAGGTTTTTGGTCTTTTTTTTTTTAAATGGGTAAGCTCCTGAGCAGTAAATTTGAGTAAACTGAAATAAATTTGAGTCTGTTGCCTTGGGATCCCTGCCTGGAGCCAGGGAAGTTGGGCAGCCCGAGCCAGCAGCCACCTCTTCTCCACAAGGCAGTGGTGCCTCTGTGACAAGTCACTAATGTGTGCACCAGCTCAAAAAGCCACCGTGAGGGCAGGCTGCAAACTGCTTTTGGCAAAGAGGGCAGTAAAGGCAAACATGGCTGTGCCAAAGGCACGGTTACACAGTGGCATGCAGAAAAGGCATGGAAGTAGTAGTGAGAAAAAACAGAGCTTGTTTCAGTTCTCATCAGCTTCTGAATTGCCATGAGAAGTAGCCACGCTGAAGGAGGCCTCTGCTTGCTTTGGTTTTTCAGCACACAGGTCTGTGTCCTGTGCAAGGACAGGCACTCCCTCAACTCAGAACTGTGCTGTTATTTTCCTAGGGAGAATGGACAGTCTGGTGTTTTCACGCTAACAGAGAGCTGAGTTCACCTGGAAATTGACTCCTTTTGGGATCAGTGCTTTTCAACATCTTTATCAAATAGGCAGTGGGATTAAGTGTACCCACAGCTAGTTTTCTGATAACACCAAGCTGAGATGTGTAGAAGAAAAGGACGCCATTCAGAGGGTCCTGGACATACTCAAAAAGTTGGCACGTGACAATTCAATGAGGTTTAACAAGGCCAAGTGCAGGGTGTTGCACTTGGGTTGAGGCAATCGCAGACATGCTTGCAGACTGGGAGAGAGTAACCTGGCAGAGAAGGACTTGGAGGCCCTGATGGACAAAAAGCTGCAAATGAGCCAGCAGTGTACTCTTGCAGCCCGGAAGGCCAGCAGTATCCTGGGCTGCATCAACAGAGGGGTGGCAGCAGGGAGAGGGAGGTGATTTTCCAATTCTGCTCTGCTCTTATGAGGCCCCATATGGAGTACTGTGTCCAGACCTGGTGCCCTCAGCATGAGACAGATGTAGAGCTGTTGGAGTGGGTCCAGAGCAGGGCCATTAAGATGATAGAGAAGCTGGAGTGGCTCTCCTTTGAAGAAAGGCTGAGGGAGTTGGACTTGCTGAGGTTGGAGAAGGCTCTAGGGAGACAACATGGCAGCCTTTCAGTACTTGAGGGGAGCTTACAAGCAGAAGGGGGGCCGACTTTTTACATGGTCTGATAGTGATAGGACAAGGGGAATGGCTTTAAACTAAAAGAGGAGAGATTTAAGTTAGGTGTTAGGAAGAAATCTTTTACTCAGAGGGTGGTGAGGCACTGGCACAGCTGCCCCGAGCTGTGGGTGCCCCATCCCTAGAGATGCTCAGGGCCAGGCTGGATGGGGCCCTGGGCAGCCTGAGCTGGTGGTGGCAACCCTGCCCATGACTTTAAGGTGCCCCTCCAATCTAAGCCGTTCTGTGATTCCATTCTATGATTCCTTTTGCTCCTCTGTCAGCTGAGAGGACAACCAGATAGAAACCAGCCCAGCTCAAAAATACATCTAAAGATCAGCAAAGAAACTTGGTGATTTTTCCCCCCCGTTGTGAAAGCCTTTGGAAGAAGCCACGCATTCAGCATTTGGACTGCTCTTGAGGTGAATTATTTTACACAGCTCTAGGCCAAGTTATAAAGCATTCTCTGTGAAGTAGCGATCTGACTGCAGGAGTGAGTCAAATGGAAAAGCCTACGTCTCGGTAGGCTTCAAGTCCTCCTTCACATATCCACTGCAGCTGGAGCATATTATCAAGGAGAAAAAATCTCTTCTGCAGAGAAAGAGGCTAGTGTAGTCTCCCACAGAATATATTTTTAGCACCTGAATTTTTGTGCTGGAGCCCTTTTTGACTATAAGATGCATTACCAGCATGCCTGGCAAAGAGCAAGTAAGGGCAATCCAACAAGAAAGATGTCCAAGTGAAAAGATTTCACAAAAAAAAAGCCAGTGTGCTCTTAGAAGCAGCTTGGCGTTTTGAGTCGACTCAAGAAGCAGTACGCAGAGTTGGAGAAATTAGCTCATAGCTTTGGCCTCCACAGTGAAACAAAGTGTATTTTCTTTTTCCCTTTGATGCAGTGAGGCTGAAGTTTTCCACTACCTTTTATAAGGGGTTCCACCGGAGGTGCAAATCAGAAGCTTGTGTTGCTCTGAACAGTGTCAGCATGTCCCCAGGCCCATGGAGGACATGGCTGTCAGCCAGAGGGGGAAAGACCGTTGGCCACTCTCACTCCCACCCTTTCCTCTCCCCCCGGGGGCACTTTCCCAGCTGCTTTCCCCCTCTAAACATGTTTGTAGAAGAGATTACAAAGCTGAAGGATCTGATGGCCTTTTGCTTGCAGCATGATGTGGTGCAGGTTTACTGCAGTGAGAGGCAGCACTCGTACTGAGAGACAAAGTGCTGCAGGGCTGGATGGAAAACACCAGTAGTAGTAGAAGAAGACACCAGAACAGCCTGAGTGGCTGTCAGAGCCCCCCAGCAGGAGCTGCAGAGTGAGGGGATGCATCAGTGGGAGAATTAAGGGAGCAAAACTTCTACAGCAGTAACTTCCTGCAAGGCAATCTGGGTCCCCAAAGTATCTTCTGCACCTGGCATGCCATGAAGGGCTGTGGGAGCTCATACTGGTTTTGCATTTTCACTAGATCCCTTTTCATGTTAAAAGTCAGACTGCCTGAGCCTGGCTGAAGATGCCTCTGCCCTATATGCCGAGCTAGATCTCGGAGTGTGCCCGAGCTCTGCATGCCATGACCTGGCACCAGGCTGGCTGCACCAAAGGGCAGAGCTGAGCTCATTTCTCCCTCTGAGCTTCCATTTCTTCTGTCTGAGCCCACAGCTGGTGTGAGGATCCCACTGCCCAGGGACGCAGTCTGCGTGACATCCTTGTGTGCAGAGAGCACCAGTGCTGCAGGAAGCAATGGAGGGCTGCTCTTCACCATGTTGCTCAGTGCTGATTCCACTGCAAGAAGCATCCAGTGAAGTAGCTGCAAACAGCACAGGCTGTGTCTTGTACAGCATGAGCAGTCCATGCCATTCCCTGTGTGAGGGCCATCTGGTTGTGCAGCTCTTAGGAGAGAGGGAGCAGACTCGGGCACAGCAGAGGGGCCTTTATGTGCTTTATGCATAGACAGCTGCAACCTGCGTTGTCCCACCCTGAGCTTCTCCATTCATTTCCCCTTATCGGTTATAGTGGTGCTTTGTGCTTCACCACCTCTCAGCCACTGAAGTCTCAGCACCTTCTGATGCACCTATATCACAGAACTGCCAGGCGGGGGAAGTGGGCTGTGGTTTAGTCTTGGGGCCCTGTGTCAATGGCAGGAGTTACAGGACATGTTTCCTGTTTACTTAATGTAAGAGAAATAAAAATGCAGTGAAAGAGAAAGCAGAACCAACCAACCAAAGAAAGCCTTGCTCCTTTGTATCAGCAATTTGCACTTATCTTTCTCAAATGTCAAGTATTGTACATCTAGATGGGATATTCAGCATGTGGCACTCCTGGATGCTCTCATGTTTCCAGCGAGGAATACAGGGAAGGCTTCTGACCTTCTGACTAGGATGGTTTGGAGTAGCCCAGCTGGAAACTAGCATTAAGGAGCTGAAAGGGGTCATGTTTTCCCTGCTAACCTGGACACCTCCTCGGGTTCTGTTCTGCTGTGCTGTTCAGTGCCATCTTGCATTGAAAGCAGAGGTGGTTTCAGATGCCTTTACACTACCTGGCTGTAGTTCATGCCCCAAGTAGTTTTGTAACACAGCTTTCCAGTGAAGGGCAAAATTTAATGTCCTCTACAAGACAGATGCATCCGCAGTGTCTGTACCAGAGCAGTTACTTGTAACGGTGCTTTTATTTTCTGCCCTTTCCCTGTGGCTCTGCGCATTCCTATATGAAGCACCCTTCCCACGAGCGCTCCTGCTGGCTTCCTGCGGCCAATGCATGCACTGTGCAGACTGCACCTCCTGACCTGCTGGCTTCCTGCAGCCATTGCATGCAGCACACAAAGGCTGCACATCCTGAAATGCTGCTCTTGTGCACAGGATAGGGCCAGGCTGTCCTGGATGCAAGTGCACAGACTGCTGCATTCCTCTCTAACCAAGCAAGGGCTTTCCTTCTGCACCGCTCACAGCACTCAAGTACTCCTAGTAGTATTCTCTAGTTAGCATTGCATTAAATTGAATCCGGGGACTCATTTTATTGAAAACAAAGAGATGACATTTACCCCAACCCTACAGATCTTTCCAAGGACTGCGCCAGCTTTTACAAACTCAATTATTTGCACCATTGCCACCTACTGCTTTTAATGCTGGAAGAAGCGAGCCCCTATGTTACAGCACAAGCAGTTTGCAAAGTGCCCGATATGCAAATAAAACAGATCAGAAGGTTCTGTATACTCATTAGAGCAAGCAAAACTGAAGTAACTTTTCCCTTCATGCCTACAGATTCCAGGAGGAGTGGACTCGGGACATGGCAGCTTCAGGGCGCTGCAAAGCCGGTGAGCGGCTGCCCAAGCTCAGCAGCAGCAGCAGCAGCACGCCTGGGAGACACGTGGTGCCAGGACACAGCACTGCTCTGCACGCAGTGAATTCAGTCCATGTGGTTGAGGTTTATGGACACACGGATAGATACAACAAACCCAGGTGTCAGATACCTGGCTAGCTGCTGGCTGAAGTGCACTTGCTTCTCTGGACCAAAATGAAATGGATTGAAATAATGTGCCTTAAAGACAATGCGGGAAGTTAACTACTCATTTGAATCTGAAAGTTTTATATATTACAAGGTGGTTATTTAACAGAAATACTTTGAGATCTGATATAAATAAAATAAGGAGTGTTGAGGCTGGCCATCACAGCCATTCTCTGCAGTGTGCTGTGTGTTGTGGCCGTGGCAGAGCATCATGTCTTTCTTCTGTACCTCCAGAGAGGAGCGGGAGGCGGTTTGTGTCTTCATCTCATAGAAACTCACTGGTGATAATTACACATTCATTACACCTTCCTTAACCTGTGTTTTTTGTAAACATTTCAGGAAGAAAAATCCCCCATATTTTTACACAGCGGTATGATAGAACGACAATAAAATGTTTTTTAATTAAAAGCCCCTCTCGTTCTGCGTAAGGGAGGCCTTACTGCTTAATTCCACTGCTCTATGTTTAGAGGCCATGGATGGAGTCATGCAGCAGGGCACAGCCCAGACCCCCAGCTGGTCCAGGAGCCCTGAGGAGCTGCTGCTGCACACTGAGTTTTCACACAGCACTGACTGCAGCCTGGAGTAAGGCAAGAAGATGGCAGGTGTTTGGGTAAATCTGATTCCTTGATGGAAGTAAAAGAGTTAGCGAAGCAGAATTTGAACCATCATTGCTGCAGCTTCAGGAAATTGTGAAGGACGAGAGGGGCTGGGGAAGGTGCAAAAGGGCTTTAATGAGGGGAGAGTTGAGAAGCACAAGAAGTGCCAGGGGAAAGGTGCTTCTGACAGCCACAAAGAACACAGGATGCATGCTTAAGTATCAGTTGGCACAGAAGGCCATGGGAAGCAGCAGTGCAGGTGGGTACGTTCAGTGCCTCCATGTGGAACACTGGTCACTGTCATTTACTGAGGTGTCTAATCCAAGAGGCAGCATAGCTACAACAAGATAAGGAAACAACACCCATACTGTCTTTCATGAGATTTGTGGTTCCGTTCCCTCTGGGGCTCTGCTCAGTTTATGATGGCTGCACCCCCTGGAGTTGGTTTTATTGCTCACGTAAACATTATTTATTGTCAGGAGGAAAAGGAGTGCTGTGCAGGGAGATGAAAGCAGCTGAGAACCTAAAATAGAGGCTTAAGTACACGTTTATTAAGTTAACCCTTAGATGCTTGGCAGCCAGTGATCTCAGGTTCAGGTTCCCATTTCTGCTCCAAAGGAAGTGCATTTCTGTGCACATTATATGGAACAACTGAAACACCCCAAACTGCGCACACAAGCACAATGCAGCCCCCTCTCTGCAGAGGTGCCCAGAAATGAATTGTTGCACATTGCAAGATGATAGGATAATTCCTTGCAGATGAAAAACCTGCCAGTGGTGTTTGTCAGAGCACTGCTCGTTTGCTTTCCCTGCCCTGGGCTTTAGGGCTGCTCTCCTGGAGCAGGTAGCTCTGCTGGGGCCTCTGCACTGCTCTCCTCCTCAGCTTTGGCTGCTTTCAGAAAACCAAGAGACAATTTTTAAGATCTTATGCTAAGCACCGAAGAGGGACTGGTTTTTAAGCCAGCTGACGCACTGTTTGCTGTAGGAAAGCTTCTGATCCTGACATCATGAAAATCCACTCTTTGAAACAAGTGAAAGAGAATCCGTTTGCCATGCTGGGAACGCACAGTGTCTATGCGGTGCTGGATGGAGCCCTGCACCCACCCCTGGCAGAGCCCCTCCTGTGGGGAGCCCTCATCTGGAGGTCACAGCACAGCACTGCTGGGTCCTGTGAGCCCTGGCACAGGTGTCATTGCTTGTTTTCTTAAGGTGCATATGTAAGTTGGGTGTGAAAATGGGAGCCTCCATATAAAAATATGTAGGCATCCTACTCTTGCGTTTGATGGGAGGAGTTTCAGACTGGAAGTGTCAAACAACAGAAACAATCACAAGTCCCTTTGGTTTCTTTGATGATGCTGACATGGCTGGGAGGAAGTCTGGCTTCCGCTGCTGGACTACCTGTCAGTGTCTGTATGGCCCTGAGGTGTCTGCTATGGCTGGGAAAAGGGGAAGGGTATGTTTGGAGCTGTGGAACAAGGAAGCATGGATGGACACCAGAGCGCTGCCCCAGGGTGAATGTTGCTTCTGTTGGGCTTCCCAAGTGGGTACTGGTAATGCCAGCATTCAGCTGGGTACCCACTGCTTGGGGTCAGCCTGGGGGCCAGGACAGCTGGGGTTGGGTTGGGGCGGGCAGGAGGCACAGTCATCCTGGTCATCAGTGAGGCCTTGGAAGCACAGGAGCTAGTGAACCTGCTAAAACTTAACGTCAGATGGAAATTGCTCAACTTTTTATTTTTTATATCTACAATGTCACGCAGCACAACTTTTTATGTTTAATTGTATGGTAGATGTAATTGAATCCTCTGCTTAAAAGGACCAAGCATAAAGCTCAGCAGCATGCCAGCCAGTAGCTTCGGAGATTCCTCTGCGCAGCTCTGTGTGATACAAGGAACCTGGGCCACTCCCTCCTTCTGTAACAGGGAGAGGTGACCTTTCTGACTTATATTTTAAGGACTGTTACAAAGAAGGCTGCTTTACAGAGGCGGTGTTGAAAGGCTCTCATGCAGTCACTCCACCACTATCCATGGCTATTTTTGCTGCAACCAGAATGCATAAGCCGATGGGAACGCTGCAGTTCCCAGCCCTCTGCAAGGCAGGATGTTTCAGAAGCAGTCTCCTCTTGTGCTAGCCAGTGCTAATGCACTGCAGTGGGGGAAACATGAAACTCTTCTGGCAGAGCAGCAAGCAGGGAATGAAAGTTCATCACATCTGACATAAGGCAGAGCTGAGCAGCTTGTTCCTGGGTCCCTGGCACTTCAGCATGTCTGCGTTCGGGCTGTGTGCTCAAGGTCACAGCCCCATGGCCATGCTCATGGCAGCGTCCTCACAGGAGGTGCCCTACAGCTGGAGGCTGCACCCGTCGCTCACAAACCCATGACTGCACAGCACCCTTCTGTGCTCCCTGGCCCAGAGTCAGGTGGAGCTCAGCAGGATGGTGACTGCCATGTGAGCACAGTGTGGGCAGGGGCTGTGCTTTGTGCTCAGCACTCTGCTCCATCTCAGTTTAGCAGCTCTCTCAGCCATTTATTTATACACCTGATTTAAGGGGAGGATACCCAAATGGCCTTATTTGCTTCCTGCCTTCAAAGAATTCGTAGTTATCACAGAATCATTTGAGTTGGAAGGCACCCTTAAAGGCCATCTGGTCCTGCTCCCCTGCACTGAGCAGGGACACCCATCAGCACCCACAGCTCCATCAGGTGCTCAGAGCGTGTGCAGCCTGACCTTGGGTGTCGGCAGGGACTGGGCACCTCCACCTCTCTGGGCAACCTGTTCAATTCAGTGCTTTGAGGTTCTTAGGAAAAAGAGAGAGAGAGAGAGAGAACATAAACGGCTGAGCATTTTTCTCATATATAATTTGATTTCTATTTTAAAAGGGATCAGATATTGAGCTGTGTGGTTTTGAAGACCTCTGTGAGGCCAACTGTTATCCTCTGTACAAGTAATGGAGCATCTTTGTAGGCTGTGTAACAAGCCTCCTGCGGCCAGTGACCGGGCTGGACAGGGAGCAAAGAGCTGAGACTTGCGGCAGAGCCAAAAAGGAAGAGAGAAAAAAAAAGCCCAACCCAACCAGCCCGCAGGCGGCGGGGGGGCGGCTCTGCTCGGCTCGGCTCGGCAGCTCCCCCCCCCGGCTTTTCCTTTCGCTTCGGGGCCGCCCTGACCTCGGCGCAAGGAGAGAGCGGCGCCGCGCCGCCCATGGGCCATGCTCTACCGGAGCCGTGAGTGCGGGACCGGCGCGCCGGCCCGAGCCGGGACTGCGGGGCTGCTGCTCGGGGGCTGTGGGGTGAAGCCGGCGGTTCTGGGGCTTCTGCTCGGCGCTGCCTGCGTGCCGGGCGCTCAGGCTTGGTGGAGGGAGCACAGCATGCAGCTGAAGCTTGTGAAGCGCGTCTCTTCGCGTTTCCTTAAGCACGGGACTTTGTTATCGGGCTTCAGTTTGTTCCGCCAGAGATCCATTCCCGTTCGGCCGTGGGAAAATAACAAGTCGGATTGCGATGTAACAATTAACGGATAAATAAGAAAACACTGCATGCTGGGGCTGCCGTGGCAAGGGTAACATTTAGCAAATAAAATAACTCTATAAATAAACAGATTGGGAAGAAGCAGGAGGAAACAGCCGTGGCTTTGGGATCAGCCGACAGGAAATGCACGGCTGCCCTCCGTGCGGGAACAGCTCGGGGTGGACCACTCCGGAGCTGAGCTCCAGCAGTCCCTGTGCTTTGGAAGCGGCTGCTGCCTTCAGGTGCTCTGGGAACATGTGGGGTCTGTCCCCAGAGCACACGGGGTTTGTGGAGCTGACTGTACCAGCCCATTGCTGCTTGCTGGTCCTGAGGACGGGACGCAGCCCTGTGCTGAGCGCCACGGGCACCATCCTTGGCTTGGAGCTGGATGGTGGCCTTTAAGGTCCCCACTAACCAACACCATCCCACGGTGCGATGACCTCAGGAGGGGATGCAGTGGGCAGCACTGCCAAGGCCTCAGCACAGTGCTGTGTGTGAGTGGGGCATGGCCACGTTTCCCCTGGCACCTTGAGCCCAAGCCACACTGTGCAGGGGAGGCTCAGTGGCATACATGCCATGGGTGTGAGCAGGAGCTATATTTAACCACTGGTTCCCATATCATCACCAGAGCTGATGGGACAAAAATACCTCCAGTCAGTGCGTGCTGCAGCTCTCCTGGCAGCTCTGCTTCATCCCGTGCTCAGTATTCATGGGGGAGGCTTTGCTCTGTGCCACACTGGGTATTTCCAGTTCTGCCCTTGAGGTGCTGGTGGAGGAGCCAGGGGAGTGCTGGAGCAGAGCTCAAAGCTCAATGGTTCACAGCTATGTGACACGGGCACGGCTATGTGACACACAGTCACTGTGTGTGCCATCCCACTGCTGCAGTGTATCAACAGAGAGGTGAAATAGCCTTAAGAGTGCTGTGAAAGAAGCTATAAAGTTACAGTGCCTCTTTCTGTTGCCACTACAAGGTCAAGGTTCCTATGTGCTGTAATAATAGTGGTAAGTCAAAAATCTGCTTTCGTGCTGCTCAGAAAATCTGACTTCCTGAAGGTAAATAGCACAAAATCTGGATGCTTGTACCCTATCCATTTTCTCGAGGACAGGCATCATAAATGTCACCGTATTTTGTAATATTAAAAATACTTCAGTGAGTTTTTTATTCTATATTCTTACGCTTTCTAAAGGTAAGGAGGCTACTTCCCTCTGTAGGAAGGTGTAGGATGTCTATCACGGGGCTTGTTTGTTAGTGGAGGTACTCGTGGCAAGATGGGCTGCAGGAGCCCTGTGCTGCAGGCAGCTCCCATACAGCACAGGGAGGTGACACCGATGGGATGCTGGAGGGCAAGAACACGGCAGTGATGGGTGATGCCTGGGGGTACCGCAGGGACTTGCGGTGTGCTGCCTTCATCAGAGCTATCCCAGGCTCTGCTGGGGTGCTGGGAGCTGAGCGCTGTGCTTCAGTGCAAGTCACTGTCACAGCTCATTCTGTACCTCTGCCATATAAGGATGCAGGCTTTCCCCATATGTTACAAAAATATCAGGTTTTTCAGTAAAAGAAAATAAACCCGCAGTAATAAATAATGTATCTCCTTATCATAATTTGCAAAGCAAAGGCTCAGCCTTGCAGGGTTTGTAGCCAGGAATGGCACATTGCCTCCATGCCTCAACGGGTAATTAAATGTTTATGGAATGTTGTGCTAATGAGAGCTTTAAAACACACGGAGTTCCCGTGCTTCCTCGTGAAGAAGTTATATCCGGGATTTGAACAGCTAAACTATTTGTGGAAAAAGCAAATCGTGGCCGTGCTAATTCTGCAATTGATCGTTACAAAGCTCACAGCTGGGAAGTGTGAATTCCTGCTCTCGGCCCTCACAAGGCGCTTAACGCCAGGTAAAGG
>JACDJE010000071.1:833434-911121 GCA_016647715.1 Pavo muticus
CGGTGCCGGGCGGGCTGCTGGGTTTTGTGCTGGCGGTGCCTGCGCGTCTCGTGTATTTTTCGGAAGTTTATTTATAGTTTTTTTTTTTTTTCTTGGAAGCCGCGTCGCTGCGTGCCCGGGCTCAGCGCACGGGGCGCTCCGTTGGCGTGCAGCCGCTCACCTGTGCCATCGCGCGTTTCTCAACGCCGTCTTTTGTAAACTCGGGATCCCCGTGCTGGGGCCACCCCTGCAGCTGCTGCAGCTTCAGAGCTGGCTTTCATCTGTGAGTCATAGCCCGTGAGTCACCGGGCTGCGGGTGGCATTCGGGAAGCGGCGGTGCTGCTTAACCTCAAGTCCTTGGCAAGTGCGCGGCGATGCCGGGCTGCGTTTGAGCCTCGCGCTGGGACACGAGGGCTCCATCCCAGCGGGACGAGTGAGCCTGTGCTGAGGCTCGCGGTCACTGAATGGAAATAGGCGTGGGTTTGAACTTAAGCATATGCGTTTTTCCGCTGCAAGTGGGGAATTTATAATGGATGTGGGCAGAAGAAACCACCTCGAGGCAGCAGCTGTGTGCCAGATCCCACCCCTCAGCTGGCACACGGTGATTGAGGGGAGTGTGCCACTGACACCCGCTCGCAGTCTTCTGCTCGTTAGGATCGAGCAGCTGCAGGGCACCGTGCTCCTGGTTTCCAGAGGGCCCGCTGGTTACCTCTCATATGGAGCTTAGAGGAAAGAGTATTAAAGAAGCACCACGTTCAACTCTCAAGAGCCATTTAATGCTTTGCTTTTTTCTATTTTTAGAAGGCACTCAGATAATGCTGAGTTACCGAGGTTGCTATCAAGGGCTCTCACTGTTTGGTGTCGAACTCACAGATAGCAGCAGTTGGCCTGGAGGGAGCATGGTGCCTCCCACCTCTCAGCACTTCCAGCCCTGGGGAGCAGAGCCATCGCTCCTCATGGGGGGAGGGGGGGGAGTGATAAACAGTGCAGTTTGATCATCTCAGGCAACTTCTGTGCGGCCAGATTTCTTCTTAAGTCCTCCACACCCCTTTCTTGGGCTATTGAAGGGGGAAAGCCAACAACTAGATGAGTGCAAAAGCTAACATTTTGCTGAGATGCTTTAGCAGGGTGTCTGCAGAGACACATGCACTTTATTGGTCACGCGCCTTAAGGTTTTAATTATCAGCTCAGCTTTGTGATGTTTATGAAAATCATTGGGTATTTCTGCAGGAAGTTGCAGCCTGAGCTTGCGTTGCCCAGCAGATGCCACTGGAGTTTCTAGAACTGATGTTTATGAATGGTGTGTGTGATGAACGAAGAGATGTATTGGGGTTTTGTTTGTTGTGTTAAAATTTTATCTGCTGTATCTCGTCTGTCTGCTTGGTAACTTGAAGGAGGCAGGCTTTTAAGGGGAAACAACCAGAGATCAACACCACAATAGAGATACAGCGCTGTATGAGACAGTATCACAAGTCCTTATGCAAATATCAGTACGGTGGTTCACTGGGGATGCCCACCTGCCCAGCTTCTGGCTTCCTTCGTGCCCCCTGGGCCCAGGCTGGGGTTAGAGCAGGGAGCACAGTTCAGTGCCACCATAGAGCATGGAGGGGATGAGTGCAGGCCTACAAGTTTGAAAAGCAGCTTCTTTGTTTTTTAAACCATGCTCAATGTAGGTTTAAGGGTGCAGTTTAAGGGTGATGTGGCCATAGGGATGTGCATTTTTTTTATCTGAAAGGGCAGCAAAAGTAGGACATGGAAGAGTGTAGACGAAGACAAAAATCCAGCGTGCTCTGTCCTGTTTGTTGTTCCTTATACAGGAAGCGATTTGGAGTCTTCCAAGGAAAGAATAAGCAAAAGCAAAGCTACAAAGCAGTTCTTGACAGCCGCTGTAACCTGATAGTTACACTTGTGGTGTCCCCAGCATTCATCTGATGTCTCTTGCCAGAAGGCCAGAAAGCCTCCTTTGGAAGGAGGAGCAGAGGCGTGTCATAGAATGCCTTGGCTTGGCAGGGACCTTAAAGCCCATCCAGTTCCAACCCCTGCTGTGCGCTGGCTGCCCCCCACTGGTGCCTGCTCCTTCCTGTGGGCTGTGCAGCTGGCCGTGGAGCTGCAGGCTGTGGCCTCAGACAGCTGACAGTGCTGTGCACTGTGGCAGAGGCCCCAGTCTCACAGTTCTGCTGCTCAGGCAAGCGCTAGCCGAAAGAGTGATGTTCCTTGCAATGTCAGTATGGCTTCTGCTTAGAAACAAAGTTGTTGTAGCATGGAGGTTTTGAAATTCCCTCTCAGTAGCTGTCATCTCTTTGAGGCAGCCGCCCTGACCAGGGCCCGGTGGCCTGGGGACACCCCGCTGCTGGTGGCACTGGTGGGGGCAGGAGGTGGCTGGGGCAAGCAGGGCTGTGGAGCAGCACGTGGGAGTCTGAAATGCACGTGTGTGCTTTCCAGATATCCTTATCACCCCTGTGCAGGGTGCTGCATCCCAGCCACTAGCATCAGTGATGATTTGGTTGTGTTTTTTTTTTTTAATTTAATTATTATTATTTTGTAATTCACCAGCTGGTGCACTAGTTGGTGGTTCTGTGGTGCGTTCTCTCTTCCCTGCTGTACCAGAAGCTTGAACACAACCATTGCTCCTGTGGTTCGAGCAAAGACTTCTCCAGTTAGAGGAGAGCTGGCAGGCTTCAGAAGGAGCAGGGGAGGAGCTGGGGGTTGTTTTTCCTCTGGTGGTGCTGAGCTTGATGATGTCTCACCAGAATGTTTTAAACCTTGTGCCCAGTCCCTCCTCCCGGAGTGAAGTAACCTGGGGAGGCAGTGGTACAGGTAGGTGAAGTGTTTTTGCAGGACGCAGAGAATGGAGCATCCCATGGGGCTGGGGAGCATCACACAGATGCCAGAGCCAGGCCTGAGGTGTGTCCTTGGATGGCACAGGTAGCACTGCCTGCAGGGGGCATTGACTCACTCTCTCCTTATGTGTTTTGGCTTAGATCGGAAGAAAATGGAGCCACCCAAAAAATCTCGGTGATGCTTATGCAGTGTAATGCAATCTGCAGTGTGTGAGCGTGCAGGTTTCAGATGGCAGCAAAAAGCCCTTGATAAGACCAGTGATGATTCAGTGAATGTGTACAGATGTGCCGTGAGGACACACCATGTTCCTGACTGCTCAGAAAAGAGTGTCAGCTTAAATGTGATCTCCAGCTGGTCACAATTAGCTTCACTGCTGTAACTGCTGCTGATAGACTTCCACGTGCTGCCTGCATGGAATCGGCGATGATGAGGCAGCAATGGAGTGTGTGGGAAGCAGAGATGACACATCAGGGCTGCTGTTATTTTACAAACTAAGATACATTCAGTCTGTCAGAACCTTGCTGTTCTTTTGGTACTTGCTGTGGTTTGTTGTTTGAATGTCAAGGTGTTATTTGAAGTTAAATTGCTTTGCTAGCTTGTTAGACCTTGATTTAACACATGCTTTTTGTAAGGCTGCAGAAGGAACAGAGTTGTTTGTGACATCCAGAGTCGCTGTGGATCATGCAAGTGATGCAGAGGAGAGAGGAGGTAGCAAGGGAGGTGCACCTCACTCCCCAGAATGTATTGGCATGGGCAGACAACTTGACAGGGCCTGATGCCCTATCAGTGTCTCCTGGTCTCCACCTCAGCCTGTAGTGCATCCAGATGAGCGGGTTTGAAGAGATGTTTGGTCTCAGCCCTGAGTCAGATAACCTTGAACTTGCTGCAGCAAAAGGGAGCTGCAGAGCAAATAGTGTGGTGTGTTTCTAACAGCATGCTGTGAAGCTGCATTGAGAGCCAGCAGCAGAAAGGCTAGGAATTAGAAACACATGGAAATAATACGTGTCTGTATGCAAAGAAAGAATGGAACTGAAGTACTTTTGTGCTTGTGGAATTGCAGCTCTGTGCAGTATCAATAGCAACGTGCCTTTCTTAGAGTGGGAGCAACTTTGACTCTAGAGAAGTTATTACTTCACAATGGGTGATTTTTGTGAGCTCTCCTTTAAGTGCAGTTAGGGCTACAGACATGCAGAAAAAAGGGGGATGTAACAAAATGAACAAACATGATATAGAAAGGACAAGGGCTTTGCAAAGGTGCAGTGCATCATGTGTTTTGTGGCTTTTTTCCTTCATTCTTTGATTTATTATCTCTAAATCACAGGGCGCAGAGAGCTGATGATGGTCTGTTCTGGTAGCCAAAATACCATAAAATACCATAAAATACCGTAAACCCATGTGTGTGCTTTAAGTATGGGGAAGGTACTGTGTTCTTATTCTGTTCAGTTTGGATGGAGGGCTTTGTGTGATGTGTGTACTTCCAGGGCTGGTGACCAGTGGAGCTGGTGGGGCACACTCATGCAGGTCGGGCATTTTAATGCTTATTTCAGGCATTGTCACACATGGTTCTGTTTCTAAATCTGATGAGAGCACAGTAACCCACGGAGCCTACCTGAACCTGTCTGCATCTTTAATTTCATGGTGGCACCATGCTAACAGCTGTAGGGAAAGCTATCATCTAAGAGGTGAACTCCTACAAAATCCATGGCTATCAAATTGGAAACTGTGTCCAAAATTACAGCAAGTCTTGATTCATGTATTTGCAGATGTCCAGGTTAATTAAAAAAAAAAAGGTGTTTTAGTGAGATGTGTATTTGTGTGTATGGTCATGGTAAAAGGTTTACTGCTTTTTGAATGCTTGTTCTCCCCTCTCCCAGGTGATGTGGAAGGGAAGGTTGCCTTCTTTGAACAGTTTCATGGCACTTTAGCAGAGATTTGTTCCTAATGTTCTGGTTTGTTTCAGTCTGGGCTGTTAACACAGGGCAAATTGCTGAATTCTCCTGTTAGACAAAAGGCAGCACTAACTCTTGGTGGCTGGGTGATATTGGTGCCTCTTTCATCCTGTTGTGCCCAGCTTCCCTGCCTCCCATCCTGCACCACCAGCCCTGCTCTCATCAGGTCCTCAGCAGCAGGCAAAGACCGGCCCTGTGCTATGTACCAGTCACGTGTGGACCTGAAGCCAAATCTACGTCCTTTCACCATTCTATGTAACAGAGAACGTTACTTTATGAAACACATTTCCATCAATTTTTTTAAATAAAATCTTCTTTTTAAACTCTGCAACCGGACTTTGTATTTATAAATGGTAGAAAACCTTCTGTGACTTAGCTTTAGGACTGGGTGGTTACTGCCAATGTATTTGAGGTATCCATCAGTGCTTGACATCCAAGTAGTTTAGAACCTTCTTCCTTTGGAAAGAGAGAGATGCTCAGGTGACTGCCAGCGGTTTGGGTGCCTGTAATTTTGAGTGCATGGATCTCTGAAGCACGCAGCTGTGCTGCAGTTCAGCTTTTAAAATTAGGTGCTGGTCATCACTGTATTTTAGGTATTTAACCACTCTTAGGAAAATGAAACATACACGATTTAAAAATGGTTTTCTAAGTACTTACTGTGGTTTGTTCTTTGTTCTTCTATCTCCAGATCAGTCGTATTGTCACCGGCTGCAACACGACATGTATTTTCTTATAAGCAACAGCCGACTGAATGAGCAAGTGGTTGATAAAATTATTCTTCAGCTTAACAGAGTCTACCCCCAAATTCTTACCAATACAGAAGCAGAAAAGGTAACTTACTTAATTTTACTCCATCTCTGAATGTTCTGTTGTTTTTCTGCGAGCTGTTTAGTGACCCTTTGCCCACATGATTAAAAAAGCTCACAGTCTTTCCGCATCTCCTTGGGTGTTCTTTCTCATCTTTATTTGAGCTGATATTAGCAGACCTTAAGGTAGTATTCAGCACCTTTGGGATTAATACCTTTTGGGATTAGTAGATGTGTCTTCACACAGACTGCCTCTGTGTTAAGAAAATCGTATCCCTAACTTTTCAGGTAAGACCACCTCTTTTCTGCAGGTAGCAGCTCTGGTATGCATGTGCTGACTTGCTACTTCACCCCACTGATCCTTTCTGCCAGCTGTAAGAGTGGGAGCTGAGAAATGGATGGAGTTAATAACATATCTATATATGGAGGAAGGCTTCTTTTGCTCAAGAGCTTCAAAATAAATATGAAAAATAATATATCCTTATTTTATTTCTACACTTAGCAGACATAAATGAACTGCTTTCCTATAGGCCCAGGGAAATTTCTGTCAACTCTATTGAAAGTTTGGGGAGCTTACCATCCCCCTGTATCCGTTTGACCTTGTGAGAATTTTGTCAGAATAAGGAGTGTTGTATCAGGTATATTGTATTCCTGTCCCCCTAGAGAATGAATTGATCCTAACTAAATGTACTGCAAATGTTATCTGCTGCACTGGTATGAAATCTAATGCTTTGCTGAGAATGGTTTTGGTCGCTTTCCAAGTACTCTGGATCAGTTTGATGTGGGTAGGATGCACATTTTCATTCTCTCTGTAAGGTCTTCTAGAATTCATCACATTTTAGACCATAGAAAAAAGAACTTTCTTCCGCAGCTGCTTGCCGTGGTGCTTGAGTAATGAGAATTCATAAATGCTGCACTGGGTATGCAGCAGCGCTGGAAGCAATCAAATGTGTAGTCTTGGGATGATGAACCTCCAATATTGTGACTAATATCATCACTATAAAATACCTTTTGGGGTGATCACTACTAGGCAACTAAGGGAAAATCTGAAAACATTAAAATTTCATATGGTATTTGTTCATGTTTGCTGTCAGAATCAAGATGTAGAGTGGCAAGTGTTGAATTGAATGGGGAGGAACATCAAATGTGGAGTAGCTGTCACTTTACTGGGGGAAAGAAAAAGAGGAAAGGCAGGGAAAATATGCTCACCATCAAGAGGTGCTGTCCAGATGGCGCTCAGCGTATTGAAGTGTCCCATGCAATGTACACATAAGTTCCCTTAATTTTCTGGCCCATTGTTTTTGGAAATATAAAATGGGCTCAATTCTCTGTCATACTATAAAATAATGTAAAATTGTTCTCTAGCTGTTGTAATGTCTTTTCTGATGAGTGCTTTTCTCTTACAGTTCAGGAATCCAAAGGCATCACTCCATACCAGGCTATCAGATCTGATAAAGCACCTTCAAAAGAAAGGAGAGAGACACTGTCAGGAATTTTACAGGGCCCTACAGATCAATGCTGAACAGCTGTATAATGACCTGCCAAGCAGGAAAATCTTGAGTAAGTTGATTTGTAAGTTGACTGAGTTGTCTATTTCCTTACCAGTGAATTATGAAACCTCATTTCACTTGCTCTGTTCAGATTATTTAAATGATTATTTATTTATTCCCATAAGTGGACTTGAATGCATAGTTCTTCTTATTTGTTGGCTGGTGTAGGCTGTCCAAAATTCTTTGACAGCCTTGAAATACAAGTCTGCGCCTTTGAAACAGCTCAAATTCTACATGTAAGAGAGCAGTATAACTCGTATGAAGGACAGCTCCCTTCTGTAATGGTTGGCCTCTCCTGGCTTTTTTTATTTTCACTATGCTTATTCTAATTGGTAGCAAATCAGAACATTACAGTAAAGTAACCTCAGATTTGTTAATCACAAAAACCCAATGGCTGGGAATCTTGCCTTTTCCTCAATATATAGATCATCCAGTTGTGTCTAGCTGAAGATGAAGCAACCACATTGTTAAATCATGCTTCGTTCATAGGTCCTTGTGATGCTGAACAGTGACACGAATCTCTGTGACATTAAATATAGGACTTGTTTTGTGCAGCTGACATGCCTAACTGATGTCCATAAAATTGCCCACCAAAAATATGTACATGTTTGGGCCTCAGTGCTTTTGATGTACATACATATATACAAGTTTGCACTACAAAGGAACTCATTTCTCTAAAGAAAAGTATCAAGCCTGACTTCCTATGTGTTAGTTTTACTTTCTTCCCCCACCTGGTGAACTGGAGAAAAAGAATGGTGTTCCAAATGCATGGGAAGTACATTCAGGCCTCCAGCACACTGAAATGACTTGAGCAGCTTGAGGAAAAGCTCTATGTTTAAGTTAACGAAGCTGCTTAGGGATTGTAGTATAAGAAGTCCTTATAAATGATCTAACAGCTTTAATGCTTAACTGGACAATTGATTTCTAGTTATTAGAAACCCAGTTACATGCCAAGCAATGTGGGTCAAGCTCCAGTTAGATTCAAATTTACATATATCCTGGCACCAAAAGTCAGTAGGTTTTAAAAGCAAACAAGCAGAACAAAAGCTACTACCACCAACAGAAGCAAACAAAAAATTATATCTTCTTTATTTCTAGACTGTGGCATACTAATTACAAAAAAGAAGAAAAATTGTAATGACTTTTTAATGTACAACATTGTCTAGCTTTGTTTAGCCTTTCATGTTGAAAGAAAAGGTTTGTGTCTATCTAGCACAAATAGAAAACAGCTGGGAGATTGCACCATTTCACTGCCTGCACAGATAGACTGCCAAGTTGCCCCAGCTTTCCAAATCCCATACCCAAACCATCTTGAACAGGGAGACCTGTATGGATTCAGCCTCATGGCAGCTTTAAAGCATGCTTGTAATTTGCTGTTCACCTTGCAGAAGTCATGCCCATAGGGGGAACAGGCTCTTGAATCAAATAGCTGATAATCTATCACTTTCACCTGAGGGAGAGGTGTAGAGCCACAGGTTTTTCTGTCAAACTGACTGAATGACAGTCTTCAGTAATTAGCAGCACCTAAGAATGTAATTTTAAGAGTATTTTGATGGTTTAAGTTCTGTTAATATTCAATACTTCCTAAGTTCTACAAGCTATTTCTGAAAATGAGACTTATCTGTAGATGTTAGCCAAGTCCTGCCTATGTCCCATAGAGAAGTCAGCTGTATGCTAGTAATAGCATAGCTATGTCCAAGGCCATCTGTACCCATAAAACCCTTGTTGGAGACTGCGTGATTTTGAGACAATAGCCCTTCCCACTGCATTGTGCTCGTCACACCTGGACAGGCAGCAGAAAGGAAGCTTGCACAGTGCTGTTAGCTAGAGCAGAAGCATGCTCAACCTTGCAACTTGGTAACTGACATAGGCTGGTTTAGCAATAGGAATCAGTATGTTAGTTTAAAAATAGGCTGATTGTGGTCCCCCCCAAACCATTGGCTGCTATTGCATTATGCAAAGGAACTCCAGGGAACAGTCATTGCTAACCTGGGGAATTTGTTCTAAGGGCACAGGTCCAGCTGAGGCAAGCAGGCTTCTAAGCACCTGGAAGAAATGTTTTGGGGACACTGGTGAACTGTGGCCTGGACAAAATTCTATCATAGATTACATGCAGCTGTGCATGTGAAAGGTATTTTCCACACAGGTGAACCTTTCAAAGATTTTATTCTTATTTAAAAAAACAAACAAAACCTTCAAAATTTGTGCAAGAACAAAGTTTCTTTGCCTAAAATACAATATTGGAAGTGAGATGTTCAGCAATGTCTCCGAGTTACCACTAGAGGGTGGGGAAGGAACATGGCACAGACCCAGTCAGAGCTAATGAAGCCAAATGGGTTTTCCACGTGACTCAGAGAATGTTTTTATTTCTCTCCGAGCTGACATGAACTAGAAGGATAAGGGATCTGCTCAGTTCTGCCCAATGGTAGCTTGACAGGAGTGCGGAGCTGGAAGTGTGAGGAATTGTGTGCTAGGTTATCTGGAGAGGACAGCCCTCAAAACGCGCAGGCTGCATGTGGTTGCCATTGACGGAGTACATCGTGGGGGCTCTGCAGCAATTCTTTCTCCTTCAGTGGCTTCCAGGTGTGCAGCCAAGTGGTTGCAGTGCTGCTGCTCTGCAGGAGGGCCTGCTGTCCCCCCCCCCGGCGGATGGGAGACATGCAGAAATGGGAGGAGAATCAGGCTGGGCCTGCTCCACTGAAGCACAGATGCTACTCGGATACTTTACTCCACAGCAGCTTCCTTAGTGTCCTCTCAGCCATCCTGGCATGCCTAAGGGAGAGCCTAAAAGCCTGTCCTGTCTCAAGCGCTTCCAAAGGCTGTTTTGTTATTCCTTTGTCCTACAGGTACGGAGGGTTAGCTTGGAGTACACCTTCATGGCAGGTCTCTAAATAAAGGAAGAGACCTACCAATACTGCTGCCTTCTGAATTCTTGTGTTTCAACTAAATAGCTTAATTGCTGCTAACTCTCAGAAATCCTAAGGTCAACCTCCTTTTCTACTTGAGTTCGCAGAAAAATGTCATCTAGAGGCAAAAATTACTTGTGCCAAATGTTGGTATGCAGTCCCTCCAGATTTCAAAAGAGACAGTGTGTGTATTTAGCCAAGAGCAGAATTTGGATAAGTAATGTGTGCCAAGCAGTTTGTTCTGAGGGCTCCGGCTGCCAGATACACCCATGCCCAGAGATTTACTCAAGAACAGAAAGGGTGGTGATACATTAAATCAGAAGGTCGTTCTCAGATTAGCGCATGCTTTGGCTCACAAGTGTTTTGTGTGTGTTACACTGCGAGTTTCTGGCATTCTGGAAGGAGTACTTCCTGCTTTCTTCCCTTGGGAAGCAGTTTAGCTGCTCCGAAGTACTCCAGTGTGCCAGGGATTTTCAGTCGGTGTCCCTTCTGTGTGAATCCAAGTGCTGCTGTACGTAACGTTCCTTCTGTGGGTAGAGCTTAAGCAGATGGGAGGTGCTGCTGCAACTACTTACAGCTGGTGCATTCAAATGACCTGTGGCTGTCTTTTGATCAATATGTATCCAGATGTAACTGTAGCAATAATTTACTTTTGGAGGGGCTAGTATTTCATGTCAAGAAGAGGTCTTTTTTGGCAGTGTGGTATTTTGCATGTGCTGATTATGTTTGCGTTTGCTTGAGCTGAATACTAACTTCTGATGTGTTGCTTTTATTTCTAGAAACCACAGATTCCGCAGAGATAGACACTGACAAGGAGAAATGTATGCTAAATGACAGGGGTAAATAAATGCATACAGTGTCACTTCATGGAATGGCTTTTCGGATTATGATGCAATTTATTTTATTATGTAATCTGCATTTCATGTAACGTAGTTTGTTTTACGATGTCTTTACTGTCACCATCTAAGTGGAATGAATGGAGGGAAGCTTACCGAGATGCTGCTGAGGCAGCTAGTGCCAGGAAATTCAAGAGACCAGTTTAATCAATATTTACAGTGGTATTTTTACTCGTGTTGCTCTAGCTAAGCTGTTCATTTGCTATGATTTCTCCAATGCTTGAATAGTAAAGGCTATCCTGCTGCTGTGATTTTGCACAAGGCCATCATTTTTTTTTTTTTGGTATAGCTTTCAATTTTTTATTTTTATTTTTTAAGCTTCCAGTTTAAGTACAAATCCTTTGAAAACAAAGGCAGAAGATGAGCAAGGGTGAACTTAAATATATTTTCTGTAGAATAACATGTCAAACTTTCTTCCTCTTCCTTTCTCAATGCCCAGATTACAGGGAGGTCAATCATTTTAGTCACTAAAAGATGTTTTGAAAAGGAATTGAAGAGCAAAAGAAACTGAAAGAAAGATGAAGATTTTTGTTTTGAAATTCATGGTGGCCTTTTTCTCATTTAAGTTCTAGTTGATGTTTTATTTAGAAATTTCCGTTTGATTATGAGAGATTAAAAGAGCCTTACATAAAATATGTTTCTATGGCAGTTTCTGCCCCAGGAGAAGTCCGGAATGAAGGGCAAAGACACATTTTAACTCATTGTGTGGTTTTGTTTGGGTGCTTATTTCTTTGAATACTCTCATGTGGTTGACTCCACTGACTCGTTAGTCTGGATTGACAGGTGCACTTTAAATGGAGGTGTATTCACAGCAAAGTCATAAATACAAATAGAATATTAGATGATAAAGAGGCAGATATAAATCTTTGAGGTTTTTATTTATGGATAAGTATGAATTAGAAAGGTTCCATTGAACATCAATACTGAGCATCAGCATTAAGCTGTGTGTAATTCCAGGCAGACACATTAAAGCAGTGTTTCCAGTGAGAGACTTGTTTGAGGTATGCGTGAGGCACTGCATTTCAGAATTGTAAACAGGAACAAGAATATTTGCTTTTGCCATGAAAGCATCATTTGTGGAACACCTGTATATATATAATCACACACAGTCTTTTCCTGTTCCATTTTATATGGAGGCGTGCACAAATGCTATTGGAATAAGTGAGACATATAGCTACAGGAATCAAGTGAGTCCTGTGTGCTAATTGCAAACAAGGCAACGGAGCTGATGCTTGGCAGTGCCTGGGCTTCTGACATTGGTTCTGTTCTTCTTCTCTGGCATTTGCTGTTTTTATGGAGCCTGATCATGCACGCTTGGTACAGAAAGATGATGAGGTGTGATTGAAGCCAGTGGAGCAACAGGATTCAGAGAGAGCAATAATTTCAGTGCTAGACAAAAGGCAAAGAAAGGGAACAAAGAAAACTTGCTTGTAGGGAATTGTATTTATCTTGTAGTGTATTTTCACAATACTCCTTCCCTGTGGGCAGTACACTGACCCAACAGAGGCAAGTTGTGGAGTAAGACACTGCATTGTGTGGGTGATGTCCCAGAGATCTGGTTACTGTTTTGCTGCAGTATTTAAAGGGTTTCTTTGCACCAAGTTTTAGGCTAAGAAAATGCCTCAGAAGGTTCTTGCTTCCATTGACTAGAACACAGGTGAACAGAGACGAACAATGAATGGTGTCAAAGTAACTGTAATAAAAACTAATTACAGTACAGTAAATGTTCTTCATAGTACGTTAGCTACAGCACAGACATAATTGTGAATGTGTTAACCTCATTTGAATACACTTAGTTATGCATATTAACAGCAATCGATGATTTATGAACTGAGATAAACTTTCACTGCTCTGATCTGTCTTAATGGGTTCCCTTTTCCATTTCCTTTAGGCCCGGTGTTTTTCCTCGCCTGTTTCAGTGCGGCAGCAGGATTTGCCTTATTTTGGTATTGCTGTAACTCAGGTAATCTACCCTGGTATTTTTCCTGTTGATTGCCTCATTTCAGCACATGACGGGGAGAGCAGTGCACTTCTCAATCTAACACAGCTTACTTAATAGAGCGGGTCAAGGTGTCATCATTCATTAATGAGGTTAGAATGCAGACTGCACTTCAGACATGCCGAGGGATAAATAATGGATCGTTTGTCAGCAGAGGATGCCACAAATAGGGGCTCTTTTTAAAGACAGTCATCATGTGAGCTCCTGTTGCTATGGCAGTGGGTCACAGTTCCCAGTAGCCACGAGGCGGAGGCAGAAGGCAGGCCCAATCCTGCTGGCCCCACACGTCTGGGGAGCCACGACTGTTTGCAGAGCTGGGACTTGGTGCGGTCACTGAGCCCGAGCAGCTGCAGCGTTCACCCTGCTGCGCTGGGTGTTTGCCATCCCTGCCTACTGGGAGCTTCTGCTTCACAGTGCAGGTACCTGCTCCATTTCCCAGTCCTGCCTGCTGCTTTTTGAGAGTGACTCTTAGCAGAAAGGTGTTGGTGTGTGACCCTTGACTCTGGTGAGCCAGCACCAGTGGGAGCGGGCAGCTGGTTCAGAGGGATCCTTTTGTGCCTCTGCAGTGTGGGAGGTGTCAGTCTTCATGTGGTAGGTGGGGAGCAGAACTCAAACTTCATGTTGGATTGGTGCCATCTGCTCCTCATTTCCTGCTCGCAGCAGTCACAGTTGGGTGTTGCTGTTGACATTTTTCCAGGAGCTGTAGGCTGCTGACCCTGATCTGTAGCCCCAGCTCACAGATGTCTGGGCTGTGTTCTCTTTCATTCCCAGATCTGAGTCCCTCAGTGAGACTTTCCCTGGAGTCAGGGTTTAAGACTAAAAGGGAACCGCTAGGCCGTTGAGGCTAACCCTTGTGCTTCCTTAGCTGCCTTTGCCTTCCTTCATCAGTGTTTAGTACCAGCATTTTCAAAAAGAACCACAAATAACTTCCCATAACTTCCCTTGATCCCAGTTAATTGTCCATAGCTCCCAAGTCCCCAGAGCTCCCCAAGTCTTTTGTTCCAAGACCGTTTTTTTCAGTTTTTGTTTCTCTTTCCTGTACCTATGCAATGTCTCTATTCCCCCACTGTAACGGCCACCAGAGCCAGGTCCTCACACTGCCCAGGGCCATGCTTGGGTGCAGAGTTGCCGCCATCCCTAGCTCAGTAGCCTCCTGTTTGTGTGTCTGAAATTGCAGCAGTGCTGGTATTCATCGTTATCCTGTCTTGGCAGCCGATGCATGCAACATTGAAGGAAACAGGCTTTCCTCTAGAGTAATTTTTGTATTGATTTTTATTTTTTGTAAACTCACTTTTTTGCTCACTAGCTAGAATGAAATTTAACTGTGTTCGTATTCTCTTTCCTCCCATCTTCATTTCTGTTTTAGATGCAAAAGTCATAGGAAGATCCAGGAGAATCTTGGGTTTTTCTCCTATTATCATAGGAAGACATGTTAGAAATATTTGTATGTTGTATTTGGAAGACATCTCAAGAAATTAAGGAAAAGCTGCCTCTTCACTTAGACATCTGTACAGTGTATCTGCCAAGGGAAGACAACGGTGCATGAATATTAATGTACTATACTCTCATACCAAAGATTTTATTAACTAGCTTCATCAATAATTGTGTTGCCTCAAGATGTATTCAGATTTTCAGCTATATATGTCCTTCCTTATGGGAATGGACCATTTATTTTTGTAAACGCTTATTTTAAAATATTTATCATTTGGATAAAAGTATTTTTAATACAAACTCTGAAACGATATCCTATCTGATCATGGGTTTGCATATGTGTATTTTATACTGGAATGAAGGAACACAACTGTTTAAGGAATGCTAGCCTGTCTTTTATGATAATTAATTTAAGAAAAGCACTTAAAAAAAAAAACCAAAAAAAAAACCAAAAAAAAAAAACCACGTGCACTCAAAGCCTTAATAAGAAATTGATCTCTATCTCAGGACTGTCTGTTTTGTCTGGATCCTTTATATTTACTACCTGAGTTCAGATGGGCACTGGCTCCTGCAAAGCTTTTCAGTGCCAGTTACCTCTGTCTGCCTAGTCGTACATGTGTCCTTGCCATGTGTTGTAGTCCTCCTGTTTGTGCATCCTTCCACCTGCCTTGTTCAGCTTGTGTTCAACTGTTCATCATGGTTTGAATGCACTGGAGCTTGTGCAGGCCAGCACTCGGCCTGTGAATGTTCTGGGAGACTGCAAGATCGGATCTGAAGCACTTGAAATTACCAAGGAGATTTTTCAGATTTAACTTTATCTTTTCCAAGTGGGGTGCTTTGGGGACTGTACATCCAAGAAACTGAAGTCATCCGCAGCATTTTGCAGGGACATCAAATTGTGACTTTATTTTTTTTTTAATGGCCAAAAATATTTCTACCTATTTGAGAGCCTGAGGTTGCTCATAATGCCATTTTGGTTTTATGTTTTTCATCTGTAAGTTGGAACCTGAAAAACTTGCACATACCATCTTCAACATATAGAATAAGATCAAAATTCTCAAGGGAGGTTCAGGGAGACAGGGCTGCAAGTGAAGCGCGCAGGGTTTATGACTCTAACCGTGGTTCTGCCTAGCTCAGTACAAATGGCAGTGGGAAGTGGCATTGTCAGTGGGTAGTTCTTCAGTTGCTTGCTCAAGAGTGTAGGGAATTTGGTGAGGGGATGGGACCGTGTGTGACGTGGTGAAAAAGATGCTTTGTGTCTCTTCTTTCACTGGAATGCGAATTCCAGATCAAATTGAAAGCTGTTAGAATTTCTCATGGGATCCTTCAGTGCGTGGTGCCTTGTGCTGTAGCTGCTACTTATTCAGGCAACCATCCCATGGAAGACTAAGTGATATGAAGTGGTTTTCTCAAAACATTCAGATTGAGGGTTGCCTTCCAGCTGTAAGCTTCATTCGTGCTATAAAAATGTCATCATTTTCTCCCAGGCAAATCATTTTGCAGTAGCTGTATCTCTTTCCAGGACAACTCACCAGATACAGTACCAGGGGTGTAGTCCAAAGGAAGAACTGTGTGCAGGGCCAAGTTTCCAAATAAAAGACCCAAAGAATATTTTCAAGAAGCATCTGAGAGATGAAAGGGCTCAACAGCTCCTGATTTTACTCTTCTGAAATGTTTCTGCCTCCTGCACAGTGCGCAGGAGGTGAAATCTTGAGAACCTACAGGGCAGTGTGTGTAGGTGGACATACCCCAAGATCTGCAGTGGGCCACAGGGTATGATACACACTTGACAGCTTGATTGATGAAACCATACAAATGCCAGGCAAACAAAGTAACACCCAGCAGGGCGGTTTTAGACTTCTTTTCCCCTGTCTCCATCCCACTGTCTCTCGTGTCTCCTTGATCTAATCTCCACGGGAATCTTATTAGGGAGAGAACTCTTAACAGAGGTGAGAGCATTTCCTGTAGCATTGCCAAACAGCTTTGCTGCCTGAGTTGCACCGTGAGCTGCTGGTGTGCTGCCTTCCATCTTGGGATGGGCTTAAATTATGTCTTGTTGTATTTGCTGTGCCTTGCCTTATGTTTAAAGTGTTTTTTCCTCCAACAAACCATCTGTAATTTATACTGTTTGGTATTAACTGTTACTCTCCCCCCTGCTTCTTAAATCCCATAAGCAGCACCTTTTAAAGAGGCTAGAAAAAATAGCTCTGAAATCCAAAGGGGTTTTAAATCTTTGCCTTGAAGCCAAATCTGAAACATCATTACAGGAACAGTATTCCATTTTACATGGAAACATTATTTGCAATATTCTCAACAGTCACATTTCATTGCAAAGCAAAACCAGAGGTCATGATGCTGCTAGGCAGGTTCCTTCTGCTGGGGTTATCCAGCACTTCACCCTTAAATAGCAGGTTGCAAATTGTTGTGAACTGTTGCTGAAGCCTGCAGAAGCTGTCAGTGCCTTGTCTGAACTGCAGCAGGAGCTGTGGCTGTGCGGTTGCATGTGGCCCTCCCAATTCCTTACACCGAGAGGCTTCCTTGAGCCTTGAAAACCATGGAGAATTGAAAAGTTTATTGAAGGCTGTGGCTTATTTCTTCCTGTTATGAGGTTGCTTGAGATGAGGATGTCTCTTAGGAAAAAATGCCAGGACAAGCTGTCACCAGGGTTAGGGCTGGGAGGAAGGACAAGCTCGGATTCATCCCAATACTAGTGACGACCTGACAGCAAAGAACAGAAAATTATCTGTTCCTCTGTCAGTGCTAGTTTTTAGTGTAAGAAATGAGGCAAGCTTTAGAATTGTTTGTGTAATGTGTAGTCTCTGGAGAAAGCAGTGACTTGGTTCCTTTCCCTTCTTTTCCCTGCACTGCTATAATCCTTACAAAAGGTTTCAAGAAGTCGGGCAGAGCTTCAGCAGGTGTTTTGTAGTTCTCTGGGGTAGAACAGAGCGCTGCAGGTGAGCCTGTTGGGAGACATGCATTTTCTTTGAAGATTTTTCTTTCAGAAACAAATGCCATGGCTTAATACACTTCTTCACAAGTGTGCAGCAAGTGCAGGCAGATGAAGTGATAATGCTGTACTTAGTTCCTGGAGGAAGTACATACGTACCTACCTGGGAGTCATGTCCTTCTGGGCAAGCACGGCTCTTTACTTCAAAATAAATTACGTAGGGCCTGGATGAGCCTGTCTTGCTGCAGACTCCCAGCTCCCCTGTCAAGTAAAGCTGTGTTTGCTGCTGTAGCTGTGCTGGTATTTGGGAGTGTGCTAGCTGTGTGCGAGAGGAAGTTGTCCTGCATGTGCAAAATTCAGTAGGTTGCTGAGTGCACAGAGGATAGAGGATGTTCTTGCAAACGCTGTGGTAAACATACGGTAGACATAGAGGAGCTAATAGAAAGCAGTCCTGTTTTCAGCTTAACCTCTCACATTGTGCAACTCTGGTTGGAGAAGAAAAATATTTACTTTTCTCCTGCAGCATTATGAGCAGCATGGGCTCAGGAGCCCAGCAGTTCTGACGTCCGCAAACACAGCACTGGGGAAGGAGGTGGGCAGGAGGACTGACATCTCTAAGGGTGGGAGCACGCGGGCTCTCAGCAGTGCCCACAGGGCTATGCCAGCAGGGCTCACTGCAGCTCCGGGGGGACCAGCCCCTCACTGCTGTCCCACTACCTACCCCAAAGTCTTCCTTCCTTGCTTTTTCTCATGAATGGGCATTTTAATTTAAAGCAAAGCTGAACTGTCCACGGTTGTCTCAGCCATTGTGTCCATGCTGCCGAGGTCACAGCAGGATCGCTGGGCAGCCCCAAGCAGTGAGCCGGCAGGCCGAGCAGCTCAGGCAGGCTGGGCCATCTGCATCCCCAGAGCTGGGAGACGAGGTGACAGCGCACCCTAAAGTGTGCACAGCTCAATGTGCAGACAGCCTGCTATTTAAAGTGCTTCAGTGCTGCCGGCTGGCGTGCTTGCCAGCGAGGGCTCTAATGAAGTGATGATTCACTGCAGGGCACGCAGAGCTGCTCGATAGCTGCTGCTGCAGCGTTTGAACCTGCCTAGGCAAAGTTGCCTTCCTTAAGTTCTTTCATTTGTATTTTTTTTTTCTTATACTGTAATAATTTGAAAACATTAAAACATTTGGTTAAAAACTGCAGTTGCAGATGCCTTGTACTCCTGTTCTTCATACACAAAAGTTACTCTGGAAACATGTCTTGCCTTAGCTGTGTGATCAAGGGTTGCTGTTTCATGAAGAAACAACAGCAGTTTGCTGCACTGCACAGGGCCTGTGTTTTGTAATCATTTATCCTCACATAAGTCTTCTTTAATTCTGTAAAAATTAATAGCATTCTTTTTTTTTTTTTTAATGTTGTGAAGCTGGCCATGTAAACTGTAATAAAGTCTATACTGAGCAAAGCGCTGCTGTGTGTGGTGTGATGTGCTTTGCCCCTCCTAGAAGGGCCCCGATGCCTTGTCCTCACAGCAGCTGTCTGCCCACTGCTCTCCAGTGGTTGATTTGCTGTGGGGCACATGGGAAGCCCTGACTTGGTGTTGGATTGACAGCCCTATGGATCATTGCCTGTTGAGGCCGGTGTGGTCCTACGGCTGTGTTGCAGGAGGTGGCTCAGTTGGATTTACATTGACCACCCTAAAGGGACTGCAGGTGGGAAGAGCATGCAGACAGACTTGTTAGCGGCCTGTTCTTGTGTGTGAGCTTCGAGGGGAGTTTTGCCAAGTGGCCATGAACAAGAGGGTTGTGGCTGAGCCATTGCGCTCCTTTGGAGTGTGTCTGCTGGGTGTGCTGGACAGAGGCCTGCCCTGCCAGCCTACATGAGGTTCCTCAGGGCAGGAGGGCAAGGAGCTCTTCTCATGGACATCACTGCAGCCAGGATGTGTGTGAGAAACTGGCATGGCTGCCTGCTGGAGCCCCGAGGCCTGCACAAACCTCAGCAGCTCTACATCCCAGACTTTATGGAGCAGAGAAGCACAGAGTGGGGCCCTGCCTTGCTGCATGCACAGGAGAGCATTTCAGGTGAGTCCCAAGCTGCCCTTTCTATTTCAGATCACAGGCCATGGTAGTCTGCAACTGTAAGAAAAAGCTTTCCTACATTTTGGTGCTGCTAAATCTTTAATACTATCGTGCCCAGCAAAGCAGAAACCTCTTAGAGCTGGGCTGCTGCATGCAGGCTGCTGGTGCGGCTGTGAGCCACGGCAGTAGGTGCCCAAGCCCTGTGCACCTCCTGCCCTGCAGCCTCCCACAGCATGCAGGGGCTTCCTGCCCCACTTTTGCTGCTGCTGCCCATGCAGCCCAGCCCTCTCCTGCTGGGAGGGAGGTGAGACCCAGAAATAACAAGCACACTGCTGCTGCGCCTGTGGAAAAGGAAGGGCATGGCAGCAGATGGGAAGGTGCCAGCATCTGGATTGGATGACTGTGGCCCTGTGCCACAGTGTTGCTCTCAGGGGTGGCATGGGATAGGAATGCTGCTGGGCTTTCCCACGTGATTTTCATCAGCAGAGTTTTCACAATTCCAGCACAGATGTGAAAATCAAGTCCTTTCCAATGGCTTAAATAATTTTCTTCCTTGATACCAAACAGTTGGGGGTAATACTGGGTGGTGATGGATCTGTTTTCCTCTCGTATATTTTTGGTGCCAGGGCAAACAGCTGGCAGTGTTTCAGTAGTTTTGGTGTGATTCTGTGTATTGTGGCTGTTGATTTACAACTCTTCTCCTAAATAATTCAGTCCTATCCTGCCAAAAAAGAGGGTTGGGGCTGCCTCTGAGCTGAAGGACTGGAGAACAGAGAGGAAGCACTGCTGGGGCAGCTGCAGGGGAGACCAGGAAGAGGTTTGCCTCTCCCGTGGGGCTGTGGCACTGCCCCAGGACAGCAGCCAGGCACCAAACAGTGTGTGCCAAGAAGTAATGCAAGAAGAGGAGTGCCATGAGAACTGATCTCTGCTTCAACAGTCTGTGGAGAGAGGAGAAAGTGAGTTCAGACTCATTCCCTGCATCCAATCGCAAGGAAGGGCATCTTTTTGCCATTCCCACACAGCACCCAGATGGCAGGTTAAGCCATAGATGGTTGTGGATTCTCTAGAAGATCATGTTCCATGTTTTCCACTGTTTGCCATGATGTATGCTGGGTAACTTGTGGCTCCCCTCCTGACACATGTGATCACCAGGAGCTGTGAGAAATGGGACCAGGAGTGGGGCTTCCCTTGGGGTACTGGGACTGGCTCCCTCCTCCCCTGCTCGTTATGTAGCTCAGCTGTGGAGATAGGCTCTCCCTTCTCACCTGGGGACGTCAGGTGTAACTGAATGTGAGGGAGGTGATATATGGGCAACAGTGGAGTGAAGAAGGATGTTTGGTTGCTGTCTAGGCTGAGAGGATCTGACAAGAAGATTGGGTGATGGCTGGAGGGCTGTATGAACGAGCACAAACCCATTGGAGGACACCTTGTTACCAGGTACGTTGTACTGAAGGCTTAGAGGTGTCAGGCAGCTGGGGTGTGGGCTGTGCTCGGTCACCAGCTCTGCAGCTCCACACGCAGCATGAGCAGGTGTTTTGGAGCCAAGTGTTGCAGGGCACGTTGAAGGAAGGTCAATGTATTTGTGTGTATTCAAGTAGTGTGGGTAGTGACTTTTTCTGCCAAGTGGTTATTTATAAATAATTACTATCTGTTGGTTTCTGGAGTACCAGTTGTTTCCTGTGGTTATTCTAAGGGAAATGCAATGTCTATGGTATCCTTCTGTAGTATCTTTTTCTGGATGTTGGTATAATAGTGACAAAGCTGTTGTCTGAAGAACTAAACAGCCCTACTTTAGCTCTTTTAGATTGCTGCAGTATGAGTGGTGCAGCAATGCTGCTGAGACTGTCTTGAGGCTCTTTATTTACTACTGGCTTTGCATTTCTTAATAGAAATGAAGGGGTTGTGGTATTGGCTATGCAAAGATGGGACCATATTTTAGTATTATAATTTACCTATTTAAATTCAAAATCACCGATTTGAAAGTGTAATGGAGTCCTACAGCAGCACTGTGGTTTTCCCTGCATGAAACCAAGACAAGAGAGCCCCTGCTCCCATCAGTCGCAGTGCAGCTGACATGCCATACGCTGCCTCTAACCTGAGGGAGGTCTGCAGGTTTATTTTCAAGGAGTGGTGTTAAATGTGCAGGTTATCAGAGCTGAGTTATGTGTATGAATGCCCACCACTGGCTACTTCTTGCCCACTGGCCTGCAACAAGGAAGCATGTTTCCAGTGAGTCTGTTCTCCTGTGGTTTGAAAGATTGCACTGTAGGATGACTAGCTTTCCACACTGAGCCCCTCTGAGCACAGGGCGGTGACAGCTGCTGGCAGAGGGCCGTGTCCCTCCTCCTGCACACATCCTGCTCAGCAGGCACAGTGCAACTTGCAGGAAGATGTAGCAGAAACGGGATAAAGTGTTGGTCTGGATAAATTAAGTGGCCAAAACCTCCTGAGTGATGGCCAATGGAAGCAGTGACCAGGATTATATTGCTAGTTCAGCCTGTTCTATTCAGCTGTCAGCTGTGACCTGCTTTAGAAGACAAATACTTACAGGTCACTTCCAGTAAATAACTGTTTGTCATCCCCTAAAGTAAATACAGCTATGCTGAAAACTTCAGCATTGTCAGGCGTTGATGCTGGGGGACTAATGAGAACAACCAGAGCAGCATGTGTAATTCTTACACTGCCCAGCAGCTTATGAAACAAGTGAACAGATGACCTGGCATGAACTGTTTCCTGAGAAAGCCAGTGAAGATTCATTTTGCTTTATTATTGATGACCTCTTTTTAAGTGCAGTGTTTGCCTACAACCAAGAACTCTGGAGAAGCATGGTGAACCAAAGAACCATTCAAACTGGTGTATTTGTTTGCTGTCCCTAGGAAATACATACTAGGATTTTAAGTAAGTACCTAATGTTAAAAAATGGTAATCATGAGATTTAATTATTTATACTTGAAACCAACTTGCAGATGCTTTTGTCTGATAAAAAATACATGATCTCTGAAGGCTTCAGAGACTTAAAACCCAGATTGCATGTCTGAAGAAATGTTTCATATTTTACTTAAGCACAACAAAGCATGCAGTAATAAACCAGCATCCTTTTTAATTTTATTTTTAAAAGAAAGCAAACAAATGAAGAAAAAAAAAAAAGTGTGGTTGTAAGTTGAATACTGTTGATGTCCAGCAGAGATGGAGGACCTCATGATCAGGCTTTCATGTGTCAGGATTAGAAGAAATCAGGCCTTCCGAAGTTGCAGTCATCCCTGTTTTGCTGTTGCAGTTGCACCTCCAGCAGCTCAGGGCGACTGAAGGACTTCTTGTGCTGAGCCTGGTTCCAGAAGACTCCAACTGAGCAGGCTTCTCCCGCTTAATGCAGATCAGCAATGCATTCAACATGAAATATTTTTCTTTTCCTCCTGTATGCCCCCAAAATTGTCTTGAAAGGTTCCACTGGAATCAGTAGTTGACATATCATCACGTGGTGAATGCTCCACACCCCAGTGCTCTGCACACAGTTATTTTTTCTTTGCTACAGTGCAGGTGGTTGGGAGATGGGATAGGGAGCCTTGCTGGTGTGCCTTGTCTTCCTGATACATCTGTACTGCAGCCCTATCAGGCTGCTCTCCTGTGCTTCAGTGCACGTGAGAGAGGTTTGTGGCAACAAGTGGTGCAGGAATGGAAAGCTCCATTCAAAACCAGGCCATGTTATTACCACATATAAATAGAGTAGGCATCAGTAGAGCCTTTGTCTGCATCTGCCTTTAAAGCAGTAAGGACAAATCAGAATATTAGAGCATTAAGTGTCAAAAACACATTGGGTCACTGCCTACAGTCACCTCTTCCCAAGATGGAAATATGTTTAAGGTTTCCTGCACTGCTGTGTGGCCAGTCAATTCACTGCAGTACAGAACTGACACCGCTGCAACACACGTATGTATAAATACTTCACTGGTTTGTATTAAAAAAAGAAGAAACAAAACTGTCCTGAGGTCCTGAATACCTCATTCACTACTTGTTTGGAGTTATGCTTACATTTGTACAGTGCACATAATTAAACCATTGTTTGCCAAATACTGATTAAATACATGTTAAGTTGGAAGCAACAACAAAAAAAAAATCAAAAAGAATGTAGCCTATTTTATCACTAGTTGACAAGTTTCTGATTTGTTTCCTGTCAATAACTGCTATAGAGCATGTAAATGAAGATATGATACATCAATGGACCTTGGAACATAATTAAAGAGAAATGAGATGAGATGCATAGAAGACAAACTTCTACTGATATGAGCAAGATAGCGTTTAAAACTTAATTGTAAGGAAATGTATTAGTACAGATCTGCAACTACAACAAAGTATGACCTAGTAAAGCAGGGCTTTCTGACTGCAGATGTGATTCTTTGGAAGAGTAAAAATTGCCACTATTTTTTTTAACATACACCATTACTTGCAATAGTGTATTTAGAAAAAGTGTCAGTCCCTGAGCCAGCAGGTAATAACCTGAAAGATATATACATATATATATATATATATATGTGTGTGTGTGTGTGTGTATTTAAAGTTATTTTAGCCTTAAACTCATAAAAATAACATAACTGCAGCAATTGCTATCTCAAAGAGGAAAAAGCAAGTCATGAGCTTCCTACTAGAACTGCTGGCAGGTTCTCAGCAGCAGTTTAGCAGGTGAGGTTTACCCTGTATCCTCTAGTTTTCCAGCTGGACACAGAATATGTAGCTATTTTGGTAGGATTTCCAGAGATACGTCTAATGCTCAGAACATGGAGTGTAGCAGTAAGTAATGAAGCAATGAGGTTATCTGCGTGTCTGCGCACACAGAAGAGAGCTTTAACTGTGGTCCAGAGATGAAGAAACAGAATGCAGGACTACCTGTGAGGGAAAACTGGCCAAAAGATAGTCTGCTGCTTTAGTTAAAGAATGGAACTGGGAGAGGGAGAGAAAACAAGACACAGCTACCTTGGAAAAATGCAAGGGAAAACCGATGTGCTATGGACAGCATAGGTGCCAAGTGAGTGAAATGAAGGACAACGGGAACATGCCAGACTGGAGGCCTGCAGCTTCTTACAACTGCGTAAATGTCAAGACACTGCAAAAGCAAAAGGCACAGAAATGGGAAGTCCTGAAATGTGTGAAGTCCCATCAGTTGATGCTACCTGTTTATGCCACTTTTCTGAAAAATGGTCTATGAATTGAAATGCCAATCCCCGGAAAAGCAATGTCCTTGGGTCAAAAGCAATCTTTCCTTAGATGCCAAACAACTGTAGTATTAACACGTTGGAAAACTCTGGGTACACAGATGTGTTGCTTGTTGGAAACCTGGGAAAGCTGCTCTGTGTGTCTGGCTTCTTCAGATTTTTTTTTTGTTATGTGTCCAAGTGTAGCTGGCCCAAGTGCAAATAGGTTCTATGGAAGAACAAATGCTTCAGATCTCTGAAACAAGAAACAAAGATATGGAGATGTTAGTGGTTCAGGAACTATAGCAAATGACAAATCTGCCTTAGAGGGGGGAATTAAGTTCTCTTTTCAAAAGTGTGTGCAGTAGAAATGAGGCCAGCAAATGACTGCTTGTTTCTCTTAGGGCTCTGAGCTTACAGAAGCCCACTGTGAAAAACACTTATCTTTCAAGTCCCATTCAGATGATCATTACAAACAGGTATTTTTAGCAGAAGCAATGTGTACAAATTAGCAAACAGATGTAATGATCCAAAGTAACTAAGAAATTCCAAATCTTACAAATCTGGATTAAAAAGTATGAATTCCAGGCACCACATCTAGCCATTTTATTAGGAAACCTCATGTGTGAAAAGCATGCAGGTGAGATGATGCAGCTACTGTTTTTTATGGATGTAAAATGTAAAATTTGGTCTTGTCTCTACCCAAGATTACATAAAGTATCTATTTCCCTTTTATCAAGGCATTGCAAATTTATTAAACCATTTTCAGCAGTAGATACAGATCGCATTTCTCTATGAGAAGAATGCAATATCAAAGCAATACACAGCCAGCTGTATGAGCTATCACCGGCCTCTAGGCACAACTGTTTCATGCAGCCATGCTGATCTCAGATGAGTTATATGGAAACTGACATCTCATCTGAAGTATAGCTTCCTAACTAGTGATTCCATGGTCCTACTCATAATTAGACCACAGCGTCCTTTGGATTGAGAGTATATAGATTACAGAAGGAGCCAACAAACCCACTGGTGCTTCCATGCAACTTAGCTGTGTGCGAAGGAAGAAGTGAGAAGGAGACAGTCCATGGACAGCTGGCAACATGTTCAGAGGGAAGCACTCTGCGCATTTATACAGCTCATGCACAGTGATGTTCAGAACCCAGCCTCATGCAGAATTAATGTGCATTAATGCCCCCCCCCCACTGAACTGGCCTGTAGTGCACAGAGCTCTCCACCAGTCTGTAACAGCTGCAGGGTTCCTTAAAGCCCTTTGTACTGAGTTCTGTGTTTTTTCTTGTGAAGATAGCTAAAACTCCAGTCATTTTTCACCCTATTTTTCTTGGGTTTGTCAGTGTAATTTTGTGTCTAGCGTTTCAGTGCTGTTTTCATGTGCGCTGCTCGGATGGATGTTCCACCTATCTCTCTAATAATGTCTCAGAGAATCCATGCGTTTACTGTTAGAACTAAACCCTAATATTTGTAGAGAAGATGGCCAAGAGTTGCAATTAAACTATCTCATTTCAATGCCAGAACTGCACAGGTCTTGGTGAATGCAGAATCTTTGTCCTAGCTCTCCATCCTGCTCAGTACCCCAACAGAGTCTTGTCTGGTTTCCATTCTTGTTACAGATTTCTGCTGTTGTTCCTCTTCAGTCTAATAGGTTTTAATGCTTTGTACTTTACTTTTTCACTGAGTGAGTTTAGAGATTTAAGGGCAATTTGCTTTTCATATAAAGTGTTAATACCAGCAGAATGTGTTTTGAAAGTCTCAGTGTAAGGCCTTGTGCTGCTTTTTCATAGCAGTTAGTATCTTGAGAGGGTTTTGTCTGGAAGTTCACTCAAACGCACAATGTTACAGGCTTGGCCAGAATACCAAGGCTTGCCAGGAAAATCAAGCAACTCCTTCAGGAAGTCCTCTGAAGGTGATTTGGAGATCTGTGATTTGAGATTTGGAAGACAGAGCCAGAGAAATGCTGGCCTGTGCTGACTGAGCAGTGCTATTTTAAAGGCAGATGTTGGACCAGAGTGCTTCTTGGGCTACAAGCCTGCAATTTAGGTTTTACTTCTCCTCAAATTGTTCATCATAGCTATGACACCAGGAATATGCTCAGTTTGATTCTCACAATTCCTGTATTTATCCTTATGTCCACGTATTAAATAGTGTCTGTCTTTGGGCTGAATCTGACATAAACAAAAAAATCTTCAACTCAGGAGGAAAGAGAAATCACACTATCTGCATAGGAACTGCAGGGCTCCCATGAGGTCTGCTGTTGTATGTTGGATTTATCAGCCCTAGCAGTTCCCTGGCTAAAGATTAAGAATTCAGTGCTCCTAACAGACAGGTGCGATATATTACAGAATTTTCCCTAAAAAAAAAAAAAAAAAGACATTTAGAGGAAACAATATATTATTATCTTCCTAATTGGCTTAGTCAGCAATGAGAAAAAGGAGTGGTTAAGCCAGAAGGAAGCCCTTGTCACTTCCCATCTGTGACATGGGGTCCCTGGCAAAGTTAGGCACTGCTGTCAACTTTTGAACTCTGCATTTACAAATGCAGAGAAGTCCTACTGTTATTATGGCTTTGCTTCTGCTTTTGCAGCAGTCTGAAGACAACTCATTTATCTGTAAAGCCCGGAATGACACAGATGAAACTGCTGCTTTTCAAGTTATGCCACGGTGGCAGTGCATTCTTGTGTGCTACATCCTGCTGTCTTATGGCACAGAGTCCATACTCACCTTGTATCACTGCCTTTACTCTGACTTGGCACCTGGCTTCTGAACTCCAAAGGCAGTGATGAAAATGTTCACGACGACTATAATGAATACTAGTCCAGTTGCGAGGTTGTTGAGGAAATCCAGCTTACCATGTTTTGCAGGGTTGTTAAGGTCATATTTAACTTCAAAGAGAAAGGAGAAAAGAGACATTTAAGTATATGAATATTTCAAAATCCAGAATAAAAATCTTCATTATTCATGTAGTTAAAGAATTTCTTACATGGAGCTATTTGCAGCACTCGTACTTAAAAGGGAAGGACGATTTTGCACTGTCAGTAAAAGCGCTAAGAAGAAGATCTTTAATCACAAGGCGCCTAATAGCCTCCAGTAATTAGCATCTAATCTCTGTGGATGCACAAAGGCATGCACAACATTACAAGGAACCTTCTGAGTTCTTGATCTCTTAAAGTCTGCAACAAAACTAGATTTCAAACCTTTAAAAATAATTTCAGATATGCAGCTTGAAGCCCTGACAGGATGGAATGAAAGTACATTTCCTACAGTTCAATGCTCCAGGCCCTTCCCAGACAGCCTTCCCTCCTTACAAGTGCTGGATGTCTTTGTGCTGGTGCCCTTCCCCAGCTATACAGCTTTTCCCCTCTCCAGTTTTTGCACTGACTCTTTTCAGAAAGCAATATCTGTTAAACAGAGGAAGGTTTCAGAGCGGTGTAGCTGCAGTTCTTGTCGCAGGCAGCACCAGCTGTGTAAATGTTTTTCTCTGCTTCTTGCAGTTTTTTGGTTAAACTGCTAATAGAAGATAGGGAGGACCACACAAGGGAGATACTATTAATTTAGCTTGAGCTTTGATTCCAGGCCTTGTGAAAACACAGAGATAAGCTACACTGAACTGATAACAGACTTGATAGACTAAAACGTACTTGTTTAAGGCAAAGAAGAATGGGGGGGCTTGGCTGTCTTCATCTGAAAAGCCAAGATTTTTCTCTGCCTCTGTTCTTCTGCAGGGAAAAGCTTATACCCAACAGGTTCTTTCAGCAACATAAATAAGATTTTTTTTTTAATGATAGGTGCATACATATGCTTGCAGCTCTGCTGTGTGAAGTAAACTTTATTTTTAATATAATGTCCCTGTCAACACTGTGGAACTTAACCACAGAACCAGGGCTTGCTCACTCTGTGAATCAGTCAAGTAAAGTGGCGGCAAACACATCCAAGATGCTGAAGCATTAAAAGCCAGATTCCCTTGGTGTCTCCAATTAGAAAGTCCAGTGCTGTTTTGATCTGAAGGAATTCTGGGCACCTGTTCAAGTCCTGTTTGCTGATGCTGTACAGTTGGGCAGGGTGGTCAAAGCACTGACAAATAGTATGGGGGAACAACTTCAACAGCTTAAGCTACTGCACACCTGTGTTGACATGGAATAACTTAAGCTCAGCAATGTTTAAACCTGAAAATGATTTTCTATGTGTTAGTAAGGCATTTGGAGCTATGTGGAGATTTGCATCCTAATAGTGCCACTAAAGAATCCGGTGCTTTCATGTAAATGAAGCAGAATAAATGAAATGGAACATTAATCCTTAAGTATGTAGGAAAGACATTTCAGACAGCTGGCTGGCTTTAAAACTAATAAAGAGGCACTAATGGCCTAACATGTTTTGTGAGTTAGAAGAAATCATGCTTGAAAGAGAACTGCCCCTTTCAGAGCTGTCCCTTTGTCCAAGTAAGGGCTACAGAAAACACAACTTAGTAGATGAGGTGGGGCTCTAAACTTTGAAGCAGGATTGCAGCAATCCTATCTCTGTTACTACAGTACTTCAAATGATACTGTTTGCAAAAATGATCAGCTATTCTCTACGTTTTACAGTGGGATTAGAATACTACCATTTCATGCCAACTTGAACACATACTTTACTTTTATTTTAAAATGCTAGGACTGCCAAATCACTTTCAGGGACAAGTTTGAACACTCCTCAAAATGCCAGTTTTGGAAAATCTGCTGCAGTTTTTTAAGCTACATATTCTGAACATGTGATTGTAGAAGGACACAGAGATTCTTTGGAGTAGCTAGTCTCAGTGCTGCTTCAGTCTGAGAGGGAATTTCCAACACTTCCTTTTTCACAGAAAAGACTGGGAGCACCCCTTATTTCAGGCTCAGAACTGTATTGGTGTGACTTTCTGGAAGAGCTGTCTTGAATCAGAAAGACAAATGGGAGGAAGTCTCCATAAAAGCTAGGAGAGAACCATGAGCTGAATTGGGAAGCTCTAAGAGGAAAAGGACCTCTTGGTGTTATATAAAACATTTGCCTGCCTTCTTTGTCAGGGCTCAAAGGTAGGGCTTTAATGCGTGCCACAAAATGCTGTTTTGAAGGAGGAAAAGCTTTTAATCACTAGTAAAGAACAGTGAGAACTTGTAGCTCCTGGGATAAAACTGTCTCAAGGTAAGAAACTGGGTGATGGTTTGGACTTCTGCTGGGACTTGTGTGCCCTTCTAAGAGCGCTCAAGGCAAAAGAAAATTGCTCTGTAGGCCAAAACTACCAAACACACACTGTGGAAAGCAAGCTATTGCTGCAATGCCTTTATCTTTGTACCTTCATGCCCACTTCCTATCCTCAGTACCTTTTGAGCTCAGCAAAACCGTATGTTCCACAAAAGTTACCCCAACAGCATACTGTGTGACTTTGGGGTTCTCAGAGCCCCAGACATACGGCTACTGCTGAGTGCAGAGCCCAGGCTGGGCTCCTATGCATCTCCCTATTCATGAAGCAGTCTGTGAAACACCTCGCAGCACGGTTTTGGAGCTGGGGTTATTCAGTACTTTTTTTTTGCTCATTTTGTCAAAGAAATTATTGAGAAGGAAGCCGGTTTGGTAACGCCTGGCAGAAATGACAAATGAAGTCCTTAAGCAGGCTTTTAGGCTGTAAACAACTCACACAACCACCAGGGAGATGCCTTCAACCAAGATACAGATAAGTGGTTGTTGCTGTTCTTGCTTATTTTTCCGTGACTCTCGCCACACTCCCCAATACTAGGAGCTTACTTTTTCCAGTCCCTTTCTGGAATCTCCTCTGTGCCAGGACCTGGATTTTGCCCATGTGCCAACTCTGCCAAATGTAGAGACAGATGTTCTCAGTCTCTTTCGTAAGAGTAAAAAAGCTATGTCAGCTGCACATCAATATTACAAGCCAGATGTATCCTCATTTCCTGAGAACTTCCTCCTTGATCACAGAGCTGTTCAGTTGTGAAACTGGAACACTGACAGAGCATCAGAATGCCCAAGGTAGCCTATATATCTTAGTAAATACTCTATGTGAATGCTGGCTATCACTTTGTAGTATCTGTAGGCTAAGGAAGCTGCTCGGACTGTATTTTGATATTATATGTCATGGTTTTGACCAATGTCATGGAATGCTCTTAGGGCAAATTCTTGCTCCTACCTGAGAAAGAAAACCTACCTTTTTAGCTTTAATTTCAGTTTAACATAGGTTTGAAAAATCAGCGATAAGTACATTTCTATGATTCCTTCCCTAGAGATTTAAGATGCTTTGAATAATTCCCTAAATTTAAAAACAAGATTTTTTTAACGTGTGTTATCAAAGCTTTGACTTGACTGCAGAAATGCAAGCAAGCCAATGATGATAATATAAAACACCAGTGTGAAGATGGACAATCCAATCTTCATTTCTGTTCCAGAGTTCTATATTCACAATATATTCTTACAGTATCACTTATGTTATGACTTATATGGAGTAAATATATCTTGGTCATAAGATTAAGTAACAAGTCTTGCCAAAAACAGTATTATGAAACTGGGCAGACTGCATGATCATATCTGACCTACTAATGTTTCTTTTATGGTATTTCATCAGGTTCCTTCCTCCTTTAGACTTTCTGAAAAGAGGAATATTCTCGCTCTTGGCAAATGAATATGAGGATGTTAATCAAAACTGAAGATTCCACATAAAGCTGCCCTTATTCCTTCTGTTGAAATACTTCTACGGTCTTAAAGAAAAATTTAATCTGTTCTGATGTCAAGGCTTTCAATCACAAAAATTTTTAAAAATGAATGGAGAATCTATATGCGAGAGGTCTTTTCCAACCTTAATGATTCAATGATTCAATGCTCAGGTTGCATTCTATAAGAAAAATACACATCAGCGTTCTTGCAGTTGCTACGTACCAAGGAATATCAGGAGTATTCCCACCATAACTTGCATTGTGAGCGACAGGCTGATAAGAACAATAAGGGGCATATAGAATGAAAAAGAAGGTCCTTGCTCAATCACAGCTTTCAGCTGTGATGCATTGGCCATCAGCAGTGCAATGTCCAGCATGCTCTCTGCAGCGCTCTTCTTGTTTGCGTAGTGGTTGATATTCATAGGTCCATTTCTCTGAAACCACTGTGATGGTCTGTACTAAAAGTGGGAAAAGAAAAAAGGTTATTCATATCTATTTTAATTAGTGTAGAGAGTCAGAGATGACTTAGCCCATCAACTGATTTCTGCAGGGATTCTGGTAAAGTAACAGTAGTACTAAGGCTCTACGTGCCTCTCCTTCACTGCTACCACTGCCCTCCATCTGAAGGCAGAACTGTAGTGATTGTACTAGACTTGGGTGGATAAACTTTGTCCATCTTGAAGGATCACTCTAATCATTGTTTCTACCATGAGAAAAGTAAGGACTGGAAAATCTGCAATGCTTGCACTGAGAAAGGTTGGGAGGAAGAAACTCCCAAAGACATACTTAAAACCACAAATATTTATTAAATTCACACTCGGTGGACACCACACATCTGCCTAGTTCTCTCATTAGTCTTGAGTCTCATTTTGAGTATTTACATGGGAGTTGGGCACTGTATGAGCTTTGCTTGGCTTCTTTTCTTGCTGTTTCTCACTCTGCCATGCCATCGTCCAAGTCCTTACACAGACAGCAGTTTCTGTTGAAACATCGTGTGACTCGTGGTTGCAAAGCACTGCCCAATTACAAGGGTAGCTTTTTTTCCATTTTCCCATCAGCAGAGGTCTTTGAATTCCTGAGCAAACAAATAGGAAAAAAACAGCCTACTGCGGGGCAAAAGCAGAGCTGAGGAGGGATGGATAAAATGAGCATTTCCTGATGATGATTCAGGTGACCTAATCTGGAATTTGGCAGCGTGTCTCCTAATTCTGTGGTTCCTAATTCTTCATGGGTTAGATGCAGTGTAGGTAACTAGGCTCGGTGTGGAAGCCTAACCCTCAGATGAAGGAAGGTGAGGTGCTGCTCTTCTGCAGTCTCCAGACAGGTTAGGATTTCACTCTCATGGATCTTACTTGTAGACTTTATAAAAATAATATTCAAATATCAGTTTATTTTGGCTGACTGCTTCAAACCTGCTTCTGAGAGATGCTTGTGCTGCACAAGCATGTCATGCTTGCCAGAAAATACTGTGAGGGAAATTTCTCTTTAAAAAGAAATGCAGAAAACGCCCTCAGATCGCTCACTTTAGTGGTTCTAAAACCATCAAATTTCCAGCTCCAGAGCCAAGTTTGCCACTGACCAGACTTAAAAGCATTTTATTAAAAGGATAGATATTGATGCATAGAGCAAACACCTTCCCAGTTTTTCCAGGGCATTCAAATGCCCAACTTGACCTATTTTCACCAGACATGCTGTAACCAACCACAGTCTAAATATTTTACTGAGAGAAAAATGTCATGGGGCAGCAACAGACTTCTTTCTGCAGAGGGAATTAAGCCGTGTAATCGTAGCTTCATGCAGATGGCTTGTTTACTCTTCTGCAGCTCGGAGAAGAGAATGGCTCTGAAACTGATAACAGCTTCAGTGGGGAGGAACTAGTTATGAGTTTGCTTTTGTCTGTGTTCTGCAGCCTAAAAATGAAGTTTATGTGACTCAGCGGTCTGTCCCGCAGTTCGTCACCTTTCCTCTCCCCAAGCAGTCTCCTCTTTCCACTCCCGGCCCCACTAAGCTGCTCTAGCATTGGGATATTTCGAGTTAGGAATGCGATCATAAGTTTGAAATGACTATTTTAAAAAAAATTATATTGAAGAATAAACCATCTGGATTACATCTTCCTTTTAGTTGCCTCTATGAGACACAGGGCTCTTCTTGTGCAGTCAGCAGAATGCGATCTCTTTCTTTTCCGGGGCAAGTACAGGGCTGCACAGTCAGGACTTTGCAGTCTGCTAATCCTGTTTCTGCATGGCCAACCAGCACACAGCAGCCGATGGCATTTGAACTGCTAAGGAAGCAAAAGCTGGGTCACCTCTGAACTCTGATAAGCAGAGCAGACTTTAGCAAAAAAGTAAAACTTTGTACTTCTAGCATCCCAAGTCAGCTGTTTACTAGGCGTGAGTCTAACAGAAGGCATCTAACTCTGCGAGGAGGCTTCCAGCCAGCACTGCTGCCAGCAGACCAGGCACAGTGGGAGCTGGGCACGGGGAGGGCAGAGGCCCCAGGTCTGTGGCACAGGGTGATCTCAGCTGTGCCTCGTGCTGGGAAGAAGGGTGTGCAATCATGGAAGCACCAGAAAAGGTTGTTTCCCTTTTCTTAAGAAATGGAGCCTCCTGTCTCGTGATGGAAAACCATAAAACCAAAAGAATGCAAATTAGCATGGACTTGGGGAAGAACTTGAAGGCAACTGCCCAAAGGATCAAAACAAATGCAGACAGTACTCTGGCAGCAGTTTTTAACATCAGACAACGTGCTGCACGGCAATATATGGACAGGCAATGAAAGGAGAGCTGCTGCCTTAACCCCTGGTTAATGATAGTCCTGCATGACAGAAATTACATGAGGATGCTGTTATGTGGCTTTGTGGTTTTAGGGAGATGCCAAATGGCAGCACTGAGTGGCAGCTACCGTGTTATTGTCACCTGCTGGGATGCAGGGAGAGTGAAACCACTGGAGATTCCCTGAGAGAAGTGCAGGTGCCACTTGGCAGAAGAACAGCACGTGTGCTGTGCAAGGGGAGTCCTGTGACCCGTTTCAGTTGTGATGTAATCACGGCAACTGCCTGGTACAGATGAACCGATCACTATGCTTTGTGTTGCCAAACAAGTCCGAGGAAAGGCAGCACGCTGCCACAGGTGCATGCACAAGGGCTGCGTGCAGCTGCTCTGTCCCTGGGCAGCAGCACTCAGTGCCCACAGGGCAATCAGCTCCCCGACTTGCCTGGAGCACTGCTGGGGCGATGCCAGGATGCTGCACCAGAAGCTTACACTTTCTGCTTCCACAGAAACAAACCTTGTGTTTACTTCTTCACACTGGGAATTGAGTTTTACAATACGTCATCTTACTGACAACTGTGTGGGTGCAGGCTTTGCCTCTGCTTTGCTTCACTAGTTGTCTTAATGGCACACCCATAATAACTGAGTCCCCCTGAAATACAGAAAGGATTTATTCACTATGTTTATTTAAAAATAAACACGGCACTGAGGTAGATGTCCTTATATGCTGAGTTTGAATCAGTTCTAAGGCACACCTGGTGATTTAAGAGGAAGGAAACAGTGCTGAAAATGGAAACCCTTGAGAACAAATTGTAAAGTACCTTTGTTAAATACAGTGACCTGTTATAGTAAGGATTCATGCTTCTATTACAGCAGTAAATTGCTTCATGTGACAAAATGTATACGGCAGGGTATTTATCAAACACTAGTGACTGCTGAAGTAGTCCAATTATTCTGCTGGAAGTCTGAGAAAGAGGAAGAGCAGGAGCAATTTGGTGTCTTGTCCAGCTTGAACTCTGAGTTGCCCAGAATGGTACCAGTCAGTCTGCCAGGAGAAGGCAGGTGGAGTTTATCACGTGCCAGTCATCTGGGACTTGTGGAGGAGAAGAACAGTAGTGAAAACTAAGAGTATTTTAAAGCTTAGTTATGTTTGTTTCTGTCAGTGTTCTGTGAATGTGGGAGGAAAGAAATTGTGAGCGCAAACCTTGAGAATTCATCTCCCTCCTTTTGGGATACACCCAGGTACTTCACTTAGCTTCTTAATTTTTTTCCATCATATGCATGTTTTCTTAAAGGGATTATGTTAAGAAAGTCTTACAAATTAACACATAGGAGAAAAATATTGCCTGAACTGGTAGGACCTTGAAATTTCCAAGCTAAGACTGAGATTTGCTATGAACGTTGAAGTTTGTATGACTGTTCTTGTGAATGAAATTAGCAAGTATTTGCAGTAGCACAGGACTGGCTACCTTTTTTTCTTATTTAAAAACCTAGAAAACCAACGTTGCAGTTAGCCAGGCAAACATTCCGTTTCCTACATGCATACCATAAGTCAGAGGTATAGCCTTGATTAGCAATTGTCATAGCAGCTGCCTAGCAGCAGCTGGGACTGCAGGACCCAGAGCTCTGTGTGATTTGCATGTCAGGCCCAGTGTCCTACCTGGCTCTTAAAACATACAAATACTCATTTTAGTGTGAGTACAGGCATTCACAGTATTGTAATTTTAAATCATTTAGCAATAGAATGTGTTTGCTAAACACAGGAGGCCCACGGTTTTGTTCAGGATGATTGGGCGAATAGCACTGATTATTGCTGATATATTCAGGATAAGGTTTCTAAGACCTGTGCTTCTGATTAGTGACACCTGCTTTTGCCTTTGAGTACGTTTACTCTGAAACAGTCTTCAGAATCCTTGGCTTGCTCTAATTCTGTATGCAGTCTTCTTCCTACTTTAGGTTAGTGATTACTGCAATTGTAGGGCAGTTTTTACTTAGAAGCCAAGCAGCCTCGCTTTAAAATGAAATGGGATGAACTTTTGGTCTGGTTGTTGGCCAGTAGAACCTCTGGATTTGTAACATCACAGAGTGAGTTTCCTGAAATCCTTGTGTTTAGGGACAGTCCCAACTTTCAAATGATGGAAAGTTGCTAAGTAATAACAAGGCTGTGCAAGCCTAAGGCTGAGTCACCGAGATCTCACAGTGAGTGGTTCTTTACTGTGTTTTGAAATAAGTCTTTTTCATTAAAAATAAGCTGAAAAAATCCAGCACAAAATTCCAGTTATATCAAAGAAGGGTCAGACATAAAAGAAATTACATAGAACTGAAACAAAACACAATTTCAAAGATTTTAAATGTATTCCTTCTAAGACTAACCCTGCAGTTGTAGAATTGAACCACTGACTTTATACAGTTATTTAATAACGCTGACGGATGTAGACTTTCTGTCCAAACGTCTGCCAACTACACAGTAGAAATGGAATGGGTCAATTTCTGGCCACTGAAATCAGACTTCCCCTCTGTGTCAAATAATTTTCTGATATAGAAAAAATAGGGAGAAATATTATAGAATCATAGAATCACAAGGTTGGAAACGACCTGCAGGATCATCCCGTCCAACCGTCCTCCCATTACCGTTGCCACCACAAGCAATAAACCAGAACTCGTAGCTCCTCATCCAGACTATTCTACAAAAAAAAAAGTTCCCCCAAGGAAAATATTTTCAGTTGTGCCAGTGGAATATTAGATCCTGTGTACACCTCCTCGGGAAGATGTGATTTCTTTCCCCCCAGCAAAACATTAGACCACTTGTTCGGCTTAGCACTGACTCATAAAAAAATCCCCTAAATCTGGCGCTGAATCATCAGTGACGTTTCCCGTAGGAATTCCATTTGGGGGAGATGTGTCTGTTCAAGTACCGACCTAACACAGCACCACCTAGCTTGGGAGGCTGCTGCAGTCACGTCTGGAGGCAGTGTGGTTGCAGGTAATTTAGAAAATATATATTAAAAACCAAAACAAACAAAGCAACGCTTCAGCCTGTGTTCAGTTTCCTAGCATCTTTAACAGCCTATACTGAAGAAGCCCATACTGTATATGGAAAACAGAAAATGAAAATACAACTATGTTTAAAAAAAAAATAAATCTAACAAGTGGTAGCTGTGTTAATTCTTGAGTTTTAAAAACCTTGCATGAATAGAAGGGAAAGGTACGGTCATGTTAACTCAGGGCAGAGCAGTTTTCCTAAAGCTGTGCTGGTGCCAGGACCAAGTGAGAATATTTGTGCTCGTTAGATGAGATCAGTAATCAGCACACCTGATGACTTTGAAGTGAAGCTATAAGCAAGACTTGTCTGTAGAGCAAACTGAACAGAAGCTGTTCCTCACCGCTGGGCAGCCTGTCTTGTGTTGCCAAGGCACTGCTTGTTTGTCCTAGCTACTAACTTGAGAGGCTAGCACCGCTATGGGAGATTAAACTGGAAGTACACTGTAGCGCTTTGGAATATGCCATTTCATTCCATATGCAGGATAATTATTACAAGTTCTTACCAATTAGAAATTTGCTACTTGTGCTACAATGCCAAGAAACCAACATGTCCCAAAGTAACTTAGGAATCAATATACAAACTTGAATACGTTTTTAGTAACAATGTGACTATTATAGAAACCAAATATTCCACAGCTGTTCTCTTCAACCATCCAATAGTTGTTCACTTTTTTTCATAGACCCTGAACTATTCCCACTGGCGTTTCTTGCCATCATGGGAAGCCCAAACTGTGCTAGTTTTCACAGCAAAGCAGCTCCTGGACTGCTTCGATATGGGGCATGAACAAAGGAAGCAAACACAGGAGCATGAACAAACAGTTACTATTGGCATGGAACAGATCCTTTGCACAAAAGGCAAGCACAGCTTCCAACTGTAATTATTCCCATTAGTCAGCAAGGTGTGCCAAGCCAGCACTGGAAGAAATGCCCAGCTTCTTTCTAAAAGTGTGACAGTTGGTGAAGAATATTATCCAAGTTAAAATACATCAAATCTAGAATGAACGCGACCACTCATTCAGAATTGCAGTGAGCTCAACATAATAAATAAAATTAATGTGCTTCTACCCTGCTTTGAAGGTAACTAAGCCATTTTTTGCTTTGAAGGTACCTGCATTTTGTATCTGCTAGCGTAAGAGGAATTCATTAAGAGAATGATGTGCAAGAGAACGTATTTTGAAGGCAGGGCAGATGCTAGGATGGGCAGGAAGAACTTCAGGGCTGGCAGAGATATGGGCAAGCTCTCCTCACAGCAGGCACATAAACACTTCCAGCTCCAGTCACTGCACGTTGAGGCCCTGTGGTTGTTTCTGTGAATTCTGGACTTCATCATATTCTTAAGGTATCTGCTCCTCAAAACTTGTTTTTTAAGGAGTCTGTCCCCTGTTTCATCTTGTGTGTATAATTTTTTAATATATATTTTAGAAAATGAAATAGTGCTCGGAAAGTTCTCTGAAGTGTTAAATGGAGTGTGTGCATAATACAGTATGAAGTCTCTGCTTATTCTTTTACTTGCACAGCTTTTGTGGGAAAACTATAATGAAACAATAATTGCGTGCAACTGGAGATGAAGCAAAACAGGAAAGTATAAAAAAAACTTCTTAGAACAGACCGAGAAAAAAAAATCCCCATTATATGTACTTGTGATGCAATCAAGAGTTTGGGTGTTAAAAAATAAATGCAAATTCTGAGAATTCAGTGGCTTAAAGGGCAGCAGTTTGATCTGTGTGTCCCAGCCTTGTTTCTCTTTAGATACTTTCCAGGATTTATTAAAACCAGATTGGTTTTTATTTTTCTGGTCTGTTGTCCATGCCTGTAAGGGCTCCAGGAAGAGAAGGCACAGTCTTGCAACCACCTGTGACCAGCCAGCAATGTGGGTAGCGGTTTGGTGCAGCTGTTCCTGTGTGGCAGTCCTCGGTGAGAATGAGAGAAGCTTTTCAGAGCCTGGTCTCTTTCAAAAGAACACGAAAGATGCTCTTTTAGCCGCTCCGTGTTTTAGAAAAGCGGCATGCTTGGAAAACATCCTTTATATGTAAACATAATATGGGATGAAATGCTTTCCAGTGCACATCTCTAGGCATGTTTTGACTACATGGAGCAGGGAAAAGCTGTGCTTTCCCTTGTTTGTATGTGGATTACTGCATGCAGACAGGCACGTGCAGCCCCAGACTTTGGGGCAGCTCAGCTCCTGCAGGAAAACCCTCCCAGGCAGAAACCATAAGAGCACGGAATGGCTTAGGTTGGAAGGGACTTAAAGACCATCCAGCCCCAACCCGTGCCGTGGGTTGGCTGCCCCGGGCCCATCCCGCCTGGCCTCGGGCACCTCCAGGGATGGGGCATCCGCAGCTCTGGGCAGCCCGTGTCCCACCGCCCTCTGAGTGGGAAATTTCCCCCCAACATCTCACCTAGGTCTCCCCTCTTTTAGTTTAACGCCATTCCCTCTTGCCCTATCAAAAATCCTATCAGAAATCTGTCTCTGCACCGAGATTTTAGGTGAGGAGGGCATCTGATGAGCTGGGAGCTGGCCCACGCAGGAGCTCTGCGGCCACCATGCCAGGCCTGAAAAGGATTTTCCAGTCTTTCCCCGGCCTGTCTTTGATCCAAGACAAAACGGGAGGCGTGCACAGCACCCCGCAAAACGGGGAGCGCCGGATTGCAGCAACAGCCTTCGGGACCGCCGGCAGCACCCGCGTTCCGCGGTGACAGCCCCAGGGCAGCCGCTGCCGTGCTGAGCCCGCGGCAGCCCGCCCGCCCCAGCCCCGCGCCTCGGGCCCTACCCGCTCGACCACCGTCGGCTCCGCTCCCTCCGCCCGCCCGTTCAGCTCGTGGGTCTCGCCGCTGGAGTCCATCTCGGCTCCCCGAGCTGAGCAGGAGAGGCCTCGGCGGCTGCTGCCGGCAGCCTCTGGGAGCCCCTTTTGTATCGGCTCCCCCCTCTGGCAGCGGTTAAGAGAGAAAGTTTCCGGCAGCGGAGAGGAGGGAGGGCTCGCACCGCGCACACACCGCCCCGGGGCTGGGCTGGGATGAGCTGAGCCCGGCCCGGCCGGCCTCGGTGCGCGGCGCTGCGGGAGCGGTGCGCCGTTATTGCTTTCGGGAGCCAGGCAGTGCCGGCCGCCGGAGCTGTGGGGCTGAAAGGCTCCTTCTGCTGAGCTTCTTCAGTAAGGCAGCAGGGCTGGCAGCAGGCTGCTCATCTGCGCTGAAAATGCTCTCCAGTGGTCTGTGCCAGTGGTCTGGTGTACAATGTACCCCTCAGGTTAACACCTTCAAAGTCGTCTGTGTTACAAACTGTTCTCACGGAGTTTAGTTCAGTCCCCAAATAGTGATGAAACATACTTTACAGAACATAAACAAACGCATGCCGAAAACGAAGTATAGACCTGGCTCCTGCTAGACCATACTCGTAAAGAGATTATGTGGAAGCATTACTTTCTGCTCCTCAATCATCAACATAGAATTTTAGCAGAAATAACTCCTGTAGAAGGAAGACCTGGCTGCATGGCTTAGTGAATAAATACAGAGCTGTTGGACCTACGCTTAGAAACATGTTGCACTTGCAAAAAGAGGTCTGGGCGCTTGGCCATTCACACTTTACATCAGGTGTGTGCTTGGGAATTGGTCCTGAGTGTGAGCATCACAAATGTGCTCTGATACACTGCCCAGCTGCAAGGAGAGCAGGAAGCTCAGCTGTGCAGGTGTGCGTCTTCGGACAGAAGATGTATATGATGTCTTGAATAGCAGCGTGCCCTGCGGTGTGTCTACCCTAAAATGCAGATCTAGAGGTGTTTTGCCACATCAAATAAAATATTGTATGCCATATCACTGCAGTTTTCCTCTTGCAATAGACAGGCATGCTTCGTCTAATATGAAAGCATTACTGAGAAATGGAAGGGTGGAACTGCGATGATGGCCTTAACGTTTTATGAGTCTTTGTGATTTTTCTTGTCCTTTGAACTTCCTCCAGTGGAATTCCAAAATTCGTATTCATATCAGCATTGAAGTGCAATGTCTCCTCACTGTTGGCTTTTGATTTTGAGCTTACATTAATTTTTTAGTTAAAACAGGCTTAACTGTCAGCTGAATTAGCTTTTAGATGTCATGGAAAAGCATACAGACAACCAGATGTGGGTAATCACAACATAAGCAAAAGTTAGGCTTCCAATCTTAATGCTAAAGGTCAAAGAAGTTTCCAGTTCAACTGTTCTCGGAAACACATAGAATTAATAATTAATTTTCTTCTTAGAAAATCTCCTTGATGAAGCATGCAGTTACAAGTTACTGTCTTCAACTGGAATTATTGAATTGGACTTTCTAAGAAGCCCTCATCCATCTTGATTCCTTGCAGCCCTCTCTGCTTCTCTTTAGAAGAACTTTAGGCTGGAAAACACTTACTTGGAGAGAGAAATAAAGTTTTGTTATTATAGTTCATAGAAAATGGAAGAAGCAACATATGAGAGCAAAGATATTTGTACCTCTTATGGTGAGGAGGATATACAATAAAAGCAGAAGAATAGATGTAAACTCTAAAAAAAAAAAAAAAAATCAACATTCCTTGCACTGTTTTGATCCAGTGCAGTGTTGAACCTCACCCGCAGCATTTCTAGTGGATGGGAATGCCATATTAGTTGTTCAGGTGGTGATGCGGCTTGTCAGGGCAGGCACAATTGTTTTGTTAAAGTAAGCACAGTGAGAGGTGATGCTGGGGTAACTTTGAAGCAAAGCTATAAACTACACCATGATGTCAGCTGCTATAAAGTCCAATGCTTGAAAAAGCACATTGCTTCCCTTAGTTTTAGGGTTTGTAGTACCTGAATACTGGTCGTGAACTCAGCTAGGCTGGCCTTAATCAGACACTTAACCAGTTAACTTAAGAGTCATTGAGCATGCTTGGCCCATGATTGCTGTGGTATAGTTGCCAAGAGGAGCTGGCTATAACCCCTTCCAGTTGTAACTGTACATTGATGTTTTCAGAGATACTGGATATTTCCCACTGCCCCTTTTTCATCTTCTAAAGCTCTTGGTAAATGCATTTTTATCATTTCTGTTGGTAGTTGTAGAGGTTTCATTGACACTGATGAAAATATTCTGCTGTTAAGCCTAAAAATTAAGGATCTGCTCTCAGTAGGTGTCACTCAGGAGTGGAAGTTATCTTGGAATGGAAGATAACTGTCCTATCTCACATTTATATTGCACAGACATATGCTGAAGAGATTTATGCAAACAGGACCTGTTGTTAGCCTTTAGGAAATGGGTGCAATACTGCTGGAACAGAGAAACAGCTTAGCCTGAGTGTGAAATTACCTGCAGGCCAGCATTCATGTATGGTCTGAAACAGTCGATTCTGCATTGCATCTTTATATTGTTGCGCTCATCAGCTCAGTGTCAATTTTAACAATAAACTTTAACAATAATTTTTTCTGTTGTCCAGCCTTTGGGTTAGTTCTGCTGGGTTAATAATAATAACCACCATTACATTTTGCTGTGCTCCATGTAGAAAAATAGTTGCAGACTCAAGCCGGTGGCAGAAGTGTTAATAGGCTGGTGAAGCGATCAGTCTGCAGCTGTGTGATGACAAAACTATGTGGTAGGTCTTTCTTGTTTGTGTGGATTTGAGCATAGTCATTATAAAATGAGAACTCTGCAAGTGTCATCACATGGGTCTGAGTCAGGAGTTTTGGGGAGCGTTACACAGAGCGGGTCCTGGAGGCTGGAGAGGGTCCTTGGGACCACTGTAACAACAGCCATTGGAAGCTGGATGGCAGTTTTCAAGAGAGAAAAGATGCGTTGTTCTCCATCTTTGCAATGTGGTTGTTGCAGTCTGTATTTGGCTCCTGAGCCATAGATCATGGCTCAACCAACTTTTTTGGTTTTGGTTTTGTTTCAGAAGTACTGTATGTGACAGGCATGAAGTGATGCTAGAATACCGATGGAACCTAACCAGAGAGGACAGCATGTTGTATTGTCGCTGAAATCGCAAGGGTTTGTGGTGCCATTTTTAATTCTTTTTACTCTCAAGTTAGGCCTTCATTTTCCCTGAGCAAGTACTATTATGTGTCCAAAGAGACAGTGCAAGGAAGCCCAGAATAAAAAGAACATGGCGCTGCCTGCTGTCTGTGGTCACTATTAAAACAAGTAACTCTGCAAAGTGGTACTTCTGCACTAGAGCACAAGTTTAAGTAAACAAAGTGGCTTTTGGTATGATCACTCCATGAGAAAACAGGCCAGCCATTCAACAAAGTAAAATGAGGAAAAGGTGTAAGGAGGAGAGCACTGGACTAAAGAAATGAGACAGCCTGAGCTACCTGACATGAATGGAGAGGTTGTGATTTAAAAAACAGTGGTTGATATCAGATAGAACTGCCTCCATCAGCACATCCTGCTTTGTTTTACTGGCTTGTAGATTTATTGTGTTCATGAAATTTTATTTCCTTGCTCTGTCAGCTGTCCTCAGCAAAAAAAAACAAAAAAAAGGCTTTCTCTCTTGAAAGACATGTAGTTAGTTTATTTCTTTTGGGAAGGGGTGGATTTCTGTTGTATCATTGCAACTATCTGGGGCCAAAGCGCATTATTTTGTGCTGTTTCTTCCTTTTTTGGTTTCCTGTTATTCCTTCAAAAACTTGCATTTCCCCACCAAAAATTGCATTATACTCTCCAAAAACCAGCGTTCTAGAATTAACATTAAACATAAATAATGTATGCAATGCTTAGCTTATGAAATATGCCCACCTTTCTCCCACAAGCTTAAATTAACTGTAAAAAAATAGGTATTCATAGTATCTGATCTCTTCTTAGAGCAAGACTGCTAGCAAGTCTAGGGAAAAGGCTTACTCTTTTTCTTTCTGTTTTCACCTGGGTTATATGCTTAGTTGTTTTCTTGTGCTCCACTGATCCAACCACCTGCCTGATCCTTGCTCTTTGTGTTTAAGTGGACTGCTCAGGGAGAGGATAGACCAAAAGGAGTTTCCACGATGCTGTCTGTGAATGGCATGCCAGGATGCCATGCAGATATTCTCCATGTAAAGGCAAGCAAGAGGTCTGTCCTACCTTCTGTTTTCACAGAAAAATGAAGTTGGGTGGATTAAAAAAAAAAACACAACAAAAACATTAAATTGAAGAAAAACAAAGGAGATTTGCATGGCCTGGCAAATCTCTTGCTTTGCAATAGAACTGCAAAATCCCCTGCAAATTCCATTTATCACTCTAGAATCAGACTCTTGTATGTCTGTAGTCTAGCTCCCAGAAAGGCAATCTGCTTAAAATAACTTCATAATGTATATGAAATGGTGATTTTTTTCTATTTTGAATGGTGCCTGTATGAATTATTTCTCTGCAGTTGGACGTATCCAGGATGTAACTGACACTGCAAACTAATCTTCTGCAGTTTATTTTGTGTCAAGCGGCCATGATACATAATTTAGATCTGACCTGTTGCATACCTGTTCTCTTCAATAGATATCTATATAAGTGCAGTTTACATTTGTGGGTGTCTAATAGTAGCATGACAGAGAGGCTTTCTGTATTGTAGGCAGGTAACTAATTCTCTACCACTTAAAAGCAAGCAAGCAGTTTCTCCCCAAGTAAACAAGCAACCTATAAACAGAAAAAACCAACAACCAGTGATCAGTGACCTTTCTGTAAAACAGTGGTAAGGAGATTTATCGAATCCTCCTCTCTCAGGTCCATTTAATAACAAGCAAAGTACATTGCAAGTTGCTGAAAGTGCTCCAGAGTAGCTTAAGTTGTAGGAGCCTGCCTGGCAGCCCCCAAGAGCCAAGATACACAGGTGGTCATGACAATGCTGGAGTTTTGAATGTGTTGTGAATGTTTTGAATTGCTACGAGAAATGAAGAAAGGCCAAAGAGCAAGGCATATGATGCCAGCTGGTGTCCTTCACATGTAGCCAGTGGGTTCTGGAATTGCTTCAAGTTTTTTTGCTTATTCACATGAAGTTGCTTCTGGACTTAATGCATGAATCCACAGGGAAATTCTGGCCAATGTTATGCAGAAGGTGAGATTTAGCATTCACAGTTGTTCATTTTGGACTGAAAATCTGTGAAACTAATGATTTTAAAAAATCTTTTACTTAGGATGTGCCGACTTTCTTGGCACCTGTGTACTTGGAAAAGGCTTTTGGGGGGAGAAGTTTTCAAGCAGCATTGAACCCGTGCCAGGAGGAAATGAGTAAGCTCCTACCTAGAAATAGGCAGAAGAATCTACACAAATGCTTTAGCATGAAAATATGGATGTCTGGAGTCTGTGAAAATGATCTGACCCAGGATATGCAACCCGACAACCCTCTTTTGGACTCCCTCTGATTCATTTAGAAATGAACGGCAGTTCATTCTCTCAGTGAAGAGCAAATGCTCTCTGTTACATAAACATCCCTTCCGCACTGTAGTGCTGACTTCCTCTGGGCTTGCAGTCCTTCAGGCATATTTCTGTGCAGCTCATTGTATTCACAGTACAGAAAATTGGCTGTACACTCAAATAAACATCTTATCTGGTCTATTCTGCTTTGTGCAAACAGATGTGTGCGTGACATAAAGTGCTCTGTGTCATTTGTTTTAGCAGCTAGCACGGCTGTCCTGCAGATGCCAGCTAGGCTGTGCCTGGCAATATGGGTTTGGGGACAAGGAGGTGCTGGTGCCCTTGGCTGGCCATGGCAGGGGAGCTGGGGGTGCTGAGGAGGGCTCCAGAAGTGGCCAGGTCCCATCTGAACAGAGAGTCCAAAGGGGTGGCACTGCTACAAATCAACTGGAAGCCAAAAAAATCTGCATGGGGCTAACAGTGCAGGTCGGCCTGTGACTTACAGACCGTGTTTGCAGGTGACTGTGCTCCCCTAGCCTGAGCCAGGAAGCAACAATCTGTGCTTTATAAGAATGACTGACATTCTTTCCTGAGAGTCCTGTTTCCTGTCCTCTCCTCCAAGCAGAAAATTCTTATCCTGAAATTCTTTTTGTAGATTTTATTACATTAAATAGATGGAGAAATATTTTAAAATGACTGTAATACTTATCTTTGAAAGGTTAGTTTTAACTTTTTTCACCAAACATGTGCTCGGGTGATAGGTCAGAGATGATGCATTTTTGGTGCTATGAGTTTAACAAAAAAGAAAGACTCCTGTATTAGAGAGGGTGGCAGGTTATCTATAGACAGGGGTGGAGAATGCACCTCTTCAAAATGCCAGGTTTTGTACAGGCATGAATCTGAATTGTACATCCTTACACAACTATAGAGTAAATAAGAAAAGAATAAGACCATAGAAGTTCTACTGATGAAGCATCCATCACTGAAAGGAATAGTCTGGTTAAATGGAAAGATCTCTGTATATGGAATTACAGTGGAAAGGCCACAGGAGGTCCTCTTGTCTAAAACCTCACTCAAAGAGGGACCAGATCTCAAAGCTTCAGTGTTGAACAAACCCTGTTCACACTGCCTTTCCCCACAGGGTGACTGCTCTGGCCCCCTACCGCCTTGGTGGCACTGTGCTGAACTCACACTGGTTTAGTGATGTCTGTCATGCTCTAGGAGCCCAACCCCTGGAGCAGTTCTCTAAAGGCTCTGAGTGCTGAGGGGTTCATTTCCAACCATCTCTGGCTACACTTTTATTAATGTAGGCCAGGATGGCACTAGCCATTGCTGCCATGGCACACTGCTGGCTCATGATCTTCAGTGTTCAAGACTTTATTTATAGTTTCTTTGCCATGATGGTATTCTGACATATCCATTTACAAACAACAGTTTACGTTCCTTTCACGTTGTCTTCTTAACAGGTTCACAGACAGAAAAGTCAGGAATTGGGCAGCATAGTTATGATTTTTTTGGTTGGAGGAACCCATGAAATCTGTAGGTAGCTCTGTATCGCTTCATAAGATGCCTGCACAATTTGACTGCTCTTCTTGTGCCTTTATTACCAAGTCACAGGTTACAGTATCAGTAGGAAATTCCACCTCAAATGTACATTTCAAGGCCAGAAATCTTCACTGTGATCCTTTTGCTTTAATGTCACTCAGCACCACTTAGTTTGTGGCTGAACGAGAGCACATGTTTTAGAAAACCTGTAAGTCCTTTGCACTGCTTTTAAAACTGACATAAAGGTGCTCAGCAGCTTTGAGGTGTGGTTAATGATCAGCCTACAGATGAGGCTGGACTGAAGCCATAAAATATGATGCATAAGCTGATTTTTTTTAATCAGCTTAGGCCTGAAAGTGCTGTGCACATTTGACAGAACTTGCAGATGCTTTCATTCCACATGTGATCTTCAGCCACTCCTTCCCCTCTGCAGTTACGCTGTTCCTGGTGTCCGTGGAAACACAGCTTGGTGTTGGTATTTTTCTGGCAGGCCACCAGAAATAGATTGCTAACACTTTCGTTTTCTCATTCGGTTCCTATTTCCAGGAATGCACATCCATGTAAGCCATCAGCAACCTGTTGCCTAACGAAAGCAGCGCCATCTGGCTTTTTGTTTCTTCTACTGACTGACTGTTTGATGCTGTGTGTAAAACTAATTTCCAGTGCAGCCAGTTTACTAGCACTGTTTTCACTTCATTAGGTATTTATGCTTGCGAAGATTTCCCACTGTTGGCTTTTCTAGTTTCACTTGTGCGACCTTTATATTCTTATTAAACTGTTGAACTTCCCGTGGATTCCCATGCACCTGCAGTTTGCGGCCCGGACCATGCAAGCATGCACCAATATGGTGTAAGAAAGTGGTCCGTTTATTCACGTGGTGCAACACCTTATATACTAAGCCTCTACCGTGTGTACGCCCCCAAAGGGGGAGGGGAGGGGTTATCCTATCCCGTCACATCGCGAATCCCCGCCTTCGCCTATTACAACATTAAACCTTGATGTTTGAATGAGATTTGAATAATCTTGCCCGATTTACAATATAATAATCAAGTAATTAAACCATAAGTCATTAACAAGTCATAAAATAAGTATAAAAAGCCAACAAGAATATTGTAATGTCAGTTACATAGCTCACAGATATGAAAACATCTGTTTTTACAAGGAGTTCATTCTCATTCATTCATATCTGTTTGTTTTGTGAGCTTTGTGAGGCACATGAGAGATGTGATGTTAGGGTAACTGCTCTGTGAAGATGCACGGTTTAATTTTAAAGCCTGGGTCACCTGGGACTCTTGAGAACTTCATCTACTGTGGCAATTGTGACATCTGCCAAACTGCATTGCAAGCATCTCTGCTTAATGCTTGCACTGCTCCTGTGAAGGAGCTGAGCATCAGTTCAGTGTTGCAAAATGAAATACTGAGCTGTGGAGGGAATGAACCAGAACTGATAAATGGTGTTTTAAGTGGAGCACAGATAGGAGAGATTTAGATCCAAAAATATGAATTTTAAAACCAACCTATGTCTAGCTGGAGATGAAAATCAATAGCTGTGCTTCTGTCAAGGTCAGGAGCTGCCCATGCTGAAGCCTGATTACTAAGGGCCACTCCATTTGTCTCCCTGGCGGCTCTGGAGCTGGACCTCTGCTCACCGTGTACATCATGGCATATGTAGCTTGTGCTGACAAGACTGGAGCCCATAGAATCCCCAGATTTGCTTTGGGATCGGGTGCTTCAGGATGAAGTGTTTCAATATGTAAGTTTTCTAGTGAATTCAAGGCCAGGTTGGAGGGTGCCCTGAGCAGCCTGCTCCAGAAGCTGACAGCCCTACCCATGGTAGAGGGTTGGATCTGGATGATTTTTAAGGTTGCTTACAATCTCAGCCATTCTGTGATTTGATGATCTGGCTTCTAAGGGACATTCTAGTGACTCTAAACACAGGGTACGTCTGGCTGTTCTCATTTACAGTCCTGTGCCAGGGTCTGTGGTCCCAAGGAAAGCTGCTTTGAAGGCACTGATGCAGGCAGGCTGTAATTCCCTGGGTGAGAACAGTCTGCTGCAGGACTGGATGTGAATCCTGTCTGCAGTGCAGCTGGTTGCCAGCAGGTTTAACTGTGAAGCCCCAGATCTACCAGTCAGTGTGATGGATTGTAAAAGGGTTACAATCAAAGGGGAAGTCATTAGTCCCTTCTGAGGATTTCCTCTTTGAGTACCACCAAATCATTTTTCTGGCTCCTTAAGTAGGTAGGAGGGGTGAGACGTGAATTTATCTTTCTCTCTGGCATTCTTTTCTGCAGGATTATTGGTACACAAACAAGAGATAATCAATGACTGCGAGACAGGAAACATTCTAATGGTGGGCTCAAGACAATGTGGTTTGGATATTGCTGTGTGCTGCACTTGTAGGGGCTTGGGTTTTACTTCAGAAGAGAAATTCTAATGGTAGCGTGTAAGAATAATGGGTGCTTATACCAGCACACTGGGCAATCTCAGGACATTTTAAAGGCATGGCTGCCAGAGACTCAGAGCACAGAACAGTATGTTTGAAAAGGTTAAAAAAGAAAAAAATGACAAGATAGGGGTTTCTGGATGCAGACAAAAATGATACTGTTAGCTTAGAAATGCTGCATTGTTTCACATCTGTGACCTGATGGGATTAATCATAAAGGCGAGAAGGAAATCTGGAATCCTTACTCTGTCTATATCATTAAGCAGTCACAGTGCTCTACGGCTTCAGTTTATTGTATGGGCTACATATTTAGATTGTTGTCAGCAATTATGGTTAATCTCTTGGTGATAATGTGCAAGTTTGCTTAGCAAAGGCTTCTGCAGTGGTGCTGGCTATCGGGAAGCAAAGCATTTATTACTCTGAATATGTAACTTCCCAAGCAACTGCTGTCAGGATAAATACAAAATGCTGAAAATGAAACTGCTCTGAAGTACTTAATTGTTGCTGCTCTGCCATCTACCTATCTAAAAAAAAATAAAAAAGCATTTAGTGTGGACTTAAAAGGAGCTGTAAATTGGATAACATGTAAGAGAGGTGCATATGCGTTAGTTTGGGAAGAGCTGGAAGCACAACAAGGCTGTTAGCAAACAGTGCAAAGAGGAAGTTTGTCTCATTGCTGCTCAGGGTAGAAAATACATGTTTGTATTACCATCCCAAAAATGACTTATTTTGTTCTTAAGTGCTGTACTTCATTGTACATGGTATTACTTTCCATTCAGGAAATTAGTTGAAATTATAATTAAGGACAGTTACATAAGACCTGAAATATATATACATATATCCCAAGGGAGCCAAAACAGCACAACTTAACCTAGAGCATGTTGTGGTTTCTTGATCTGTTTTCATTCTTTGGAAGGACTCAAAAAAGGCTGATAAAGGTGATTGATTTGTTTGTCTTTTCTCAAGGCTTTTAACAAAGATATCTCTTAAACCTCTTGGGTAATCAGAAGAAGGAGCAGAATTGTGAGTTAAACCCTTGTTGAGCAGCTGGAAACAAAGGAAGTCATAAAACTGCTCCTATAAGTAATAGCGTGCCAGCATTGAGGTAAGGTTTGTGGCAGAGCTGTCCTCATTGCTCTGCCTGCAGCAGCCACAGCCCTGCTGAGAGAAGAGGGGTGCAGCAGTGTGCAGAGGGCTGTCCTGCTGCAGGACCTGCATGCCATCCCCTCAGAGGACAGTGGGTAACAGGTACAATACACTGCCTGTTGCAGGGGCCACCTGATACCTTGAGATTCCTGTCCCTGCGCTGAAAAAGAGAGCCACTCTTGGCATTTCTAGCAGAAGTTAAAAGCCAGAAATTGAGAGTATGTTGAAACCTGCCTTCAGAAATTACTCAGAGAGGACAAAAGGGTTCTTATTAAGGGTAAATCAGGACTGCTGGCTGTACATTCGAGGATACTTTGAGTTACTCTGTCGAGGTATGAGTATAGCATGCAATTGTAGGCTTTTGAACAGGCTTTCCTGTTACGCAGCTGTAAAGCCAGCAATTTAATTAAAAAAAAAAGAGAAAGATTAAAACGTATTCTGTCTCTCTGCACATATGTTCAGATCTAGGGATGGTCTTTGCTTTAGAAGTTTAATGGTATCTTGGCCCCTTCTATTCAAATAAAATTCAGTATGAAGTAGTGTGGAAAGCAGCTTCACATCACTGTAAAGACCAAGAGCCAGGCTAAGGAAGAAGCCCTCAATAAGTGAATACATGCCTAATTTTAATAACACTATTTCCCACCTTGCTATAGTTTCATGGTTCCAGTAATTTAAGAAGCAATCAGTCACAGGGCTGTATATTATTCCATTAATATAAATAGTAGGACTTACCAGGAAGAGAAACATAAACTATCTCGCCCACTCACCATTTATATCCTGGCTAGGTAATTCTATAACACAGAAAATAGCCATGTGTTCTGCCTGCCAGACAATACTCCTGGACCTGCTAGTGCAATCCCACTGAGGCCAAGCTATCATTCTGATGCATCTTTAAAGAGACAGCTGATTTTTAAAGTGAAATAACTCATGGGGATGGAGCTGCTACCAATGTGATTTCCAAGTAGTAGAGGCATGGCTGAGCACCTTGCTAATATTGCCTGTGCTCTGTGCATCTTTACGATACAGAGAAGAACGCTCAGGTTTTCATGAGCTGATTCAACAATGCTGAAGATGAAGGAAATCCTGCAGTGAGCTTTTCCTGAGTGCATTCAAAACCAACCAAGGCTGCAGTAAAAGATATATAATAATGATTTGTTACCTGCTGTGTAATTTACCTGTTTTATCCCTTTGCCATACCCTTTCATAGCCTTGTCTATTTTAGGTTTTCTGGATGTCACTGTTTTAGTTGATACAGAGTCTGTAGCTGTGGGATTCTCTCCTTAGCTGGTAGTCCTTTGTAGAAACAAAAATACAGCAGCAGCAGGGACATCCAGGCTGTTTTTAGCCATCTGCCCCAGCTACCTTCACAACTTGATTGGGAAAAAAAATACTTAGTGTCCATGTTGATCTGCTTTGTCACTGGTGGTGTGGGTCGGAGCTTTTTGGTCGTTTGTTTGCCTTTTCTTTTTTAAATAGGGTTGATGGTACTTGAGTATCTGCCTTTGACCCCTCCTTGCCACGCAGTGTTTTTCTGCTCTGTCTTCCTGTGATCTCTTTGCTGTCCCCAGTGCTTTAACTACTCTTTAATCCTCCGGAGCATATTCAACAGTTCCTTTATGTGTGCAGAGTGAACAATTCCTTTTTGTAGGCCCTGTGCAAATGTTTCCGTCACGGCTCTTTGAGCACATGTGGTAGCTCGCCATGAAGGGCAAAATTCTTTCTTCCTTACAAAGTGCTTGCTGTTTTAAGATTAGAGAGCTGCAGATTAAAATGAAAACAGCAAATCTGTGCTTGCATGGTATACAGGATCTGCGCCACAGCCCTGCATGAGGGCTTGGATATTTTTGGTCCAGAGCAACGATTTTATAACTTTGCGGCATAACCTATTTCATAGCACCCTCAGTGATGGCTTTTTCTGTATCAACAGGCCTATGAAAAAGGATTCATGAGATAGAAAGATGCTTACTGTGGGAAAAGCTCAAATGCTGCAGCCAGCATGTGTATCGGATTCTCTCTGCAGTTTTTAATATAAGCTAATTTTAATATTCAAGTGAAAAATGGAAGTGCATAAGCACAACCTGAAGCAATATTACAGCTCTCTGCAATCTTCCTTATTTATTTATCGTATTTATCATGTAAACAACTGCGTTGTCATAATTTCCTATGCTAGTGTTGATACAATTAAATATATCCTGAAATAGACAAGGGCTATGGAAGGCACATGTATTTTGGGCAGGGGGTGGAAAATAAATACTCCAACTTCTGAAGCAGCGATTGTAGTCTATGGCTGGATCTGTACTGACATGGATATGTCGGTCGCCAGAATAAATTACAACATCATAACAGCCACTTTTGTTAACTTTATTTGTTTTCTAACAGAACTATTGATTCGTGGAGGTAGTGCATCAGTGTGGCAATGTGCAGCCCCAGCGTCCTGAAAGTCGCATGGGCAGCTCTGGCAGTGATGGTCTGAGGACATACTGCTAGGTGGACATTTACAGAGCCAAGGCTTTGGTGTGTGGTGTGCTGTCCTCTGCAGGTTGTTCCTTGCCACTGCTGGGGGAAAGCCGCAGGGGTTCCACCCCAAGTTAGGAGCCTTGAAGCTGGTTCTAGTGGCAGGCTTGTTCTGCTGACGTTTTGGCTGATGAGTAGAGACCTCTCCTTGCAGAGCTTTTCAAAACCCATCTGCTGAAGGACAAGGTTCATGACTGTCAGAGACAACAAGTGAAGGATTCTCCGTGCTCAGACTGGGGCGCGATGCGTCGCTGGAAATCCTACCCATGGGAATGAACAACATCTGCCTCAAGTATTCTAATCCGTCATATAAAAATGTGAGGCCTTTGGTTCAGACAAAGGTTTAGTGCGTTACTCATCATTCCAACTTAGGGTTTGAATTAAGCTTGGCCAAAATCCTAATGCTCTCATGTGCACTTCTCAGCTTGGGGTGAGTAGAAGGCAGGTCCAGGGAACAGGACTCTGCAAGTCTGTGGAAGGGATGAGGAAATATCTCCTGGGGCAGATTCAAGTTGTCAATTAAAATTTAATGATAGCCTTTGGCAGTATGAGAGCAAGAGTTGGATCTAAAGCTTTTGTTCATTCCTATAAATAAATTAAAGCCATAAGGCACATTGGTCATCATTTAAAAGACAGCTTTTGCCAGTAAACATGGTTACATCATGTAATAGATTATGGAATTGTGAATACAACTGTACAATGAGAGAACGTCAAAAATTGGCTTCAATTTTTTATGGTAAATATGTACAGTGGCTGAATAAACACAAGCAAGAGGGCTGGAAGGAGCTAGTTCCTCACTGTGCTGGTTGTTGTCCTGCACAGGGGGTGAGGAGGTGAGGGAGGCGGTGCAGGGTTCTTTTGGACCTCAGAAATCTCTCTGTGGAAAGAAGCTCTCCCTTTTGCTCATTCTAGCTAATAGATGATTTCCTTACAAGAGAACAACTCCGTTCCTAAAGGATGTTCTCATGAGAACTTGGTGAGAGATCTGGCTGAGCATGTCCTGTACCCGAAGAGATTGTGCAGCACAGCATGGGCCTGCATCTGCTCAGGTTAAGCTGTTGTGTGCATCACTACCTCCTCAATGTGCTGCAGGCCCAGTCAGGATCAACATATTCCACCCTGGGAAGCACTTACAGTTTACCTTTCCCAGAGGTATTACAAATTACAGGTTACATGAATTGCATTTGGGTTTCTCAGGCCCAGAGCATGAGGCCCAGTAGGGCAGACACAGCCTGTTTGAGGTCATTGACTCCCCCAGCACAATGTCTTCTGCAAGGTGTGACACTGCAGGTGAAAAACGCACCTGAGCATCAGCTGCATAGAGCCCCACTGCCTGCTGGCTTCCTCATTGTTTCAGGTGGAACAAGCAAGGAGAAATCTTGAAACAGCACTGCTCTACCTGAAAATAAATAAATGAAACAACAGCAAAAACCACAGCAAAATGTGAAGATCTGACTGTGTCTTGGTAATAGTGTCACTCCTGAGAGCACGGGCACCAGCAGGCTTGTTGCTAGGCAAAAGCACAAAGGACTGCTGCAGTAGTGCTCCAAAGAGGAGCCTGCGGATTTGGTTCTGAGAGGCTGAATTTCAGTAGGGACATTTGCATATTTTGTGTCTAGAGCCGGTGTTTGATTTTAATTTTAAAAGAAATCTGCAATTTCCCCTGCCTGACTGTTGTGCTGTAACTGCTGCACTATTCTGTTGCCTACCATTAATTTTTCCCCACTGTAATTAACATACATAAAATCAGGTTTCCAGTTTCTTCCTTTTTTATGAGGGTGGTTGCTTTGAATAGGATTACAGTGCCATGGCTTTTCACAGCACATATGTTCATCATCTTACATAGTTAAACATGTGTTATTAAAATGCAATAACAGTAACACCGCAGTTACAATTACATTATAAAAACATTATCTGCATGGAATAATGGTACCTGAGGGACACAGGGAAGTACAGGTTTCTGCATCTTGAAGGTTTTACCACCACAATGATGTCTTTCTAGGAATGCCATGAGACTTCTGCAGTGCTCTTACAGCGATGTATAATAATAAAAAATCTTGGAAGGTAACTCCTGCTTAAATGGTAGTGACTTAATTTAAGCAATTTGAGCAGTTTTCTGAGTTACTGCTGATAGCTGAAAGATCTTAATTGTTGAGAGAGTTAACCAGTGCATACATCTAAGTATGCTGTATGTATGCGTATACAGACAATGTACATATGGCTGTGGGTACCCATGTAAACCCACCTGGAATACGGCCCTGTTAAGTGATTGGATGTCACCACTGTTTGTCTCACTTTTCTCAGTGATGGGGAGAGGCATGGTAAGATCCCAAAGCTGGCCTTACCTTTTGCCCTTGCTGGAGCTAGAATTTCAAACCAGGAATTTCAGCCTCCAGGCCAGGGGAAGTATTAACTACAAAAATAATCCTACAGTTTGAAGTGTAAGTGGGAACGTATTTTTTAAGATACTGAGTTTTGTGCGTTCAGAGTCTATCCTGGCTGAGTTGAACAGCAGGACAGCAAGAAGCAGGTAGAACTTCAGTATGCTTCGTGGCAAGTTTTTCTCCTCTTAATGGAAGATCTGAAATGTAGAAGATGTGTTGGCACATGCTGAAGGTACTACAGGCGCACCAGGCAGTGCTTTATACCCTTGGTAATGGCTAGTCCGTTACTTGCTGTAGTACATCCTGAGATCCCACGTAAATACACAGAAAGAAAGTCATTTCATTTACATAGAATATTAACGGCGTTAATTAGGAAATTGATGTATAAACTTCTTTACATGAATAAAAAAAAGAAAAAAGTGGTTGAAGACTAAATTAACTGCATGTAACAGCATGAGTCAGATATCTCCAGGCAATTCCATAGGGATGGCTTCAGCATTTATATCACTTACCTCTGTGATGTCTCAGCCAGCTCTGGCACGCAGCTAAGGAGGGAATAGATTATTGTGCAACCAAATGAAGTTATTAAAGTAATGCTAATATCATTTCTTAATTATTTATTAAAACAAAGAAACAAACAAAAAAACTTGAAGTGGTCATCTGGCAATTTGTTTTGTGCAGAGCTAGCTCAAAACTGATCTCAGCTGCTGTGCAGAACTGTGCCTCCGGGAGACTTCTGACACAAGGACTTAGGAGGGAGCCCATGCCTTGTGACTAGTTGTGGCCTGGAGATTGGGTAAGTTGGGGTTGCTGCTACAATTTCCTGCTCTGTAATCCTGCCCTGAGGGGGGCTGAGGACTTGATTAGTATCTTAGGCTGCAGTAGTGGGAAGGATCTTTCCACAGCTCTGTAGCTGATTTCCATGCACATCAGTTTCCTTCATCCTCCTGGCTCTCCTTAGGGGTGGGCAATGCAGCCCAAGAGGGAATGCTGTGCCCCGTGCAGTATGGTGCCTTAGCAACCTCAGTGCAGCTGGGCTGCTCAGATCTGCGTATTTGTATACAGGTATGCACGTGTGGTCTTCATCAAACCTAGAAAGTATTGTCCACAGCCACTGGCGTGATGGAGCCCTACTGCAAGGCTTGTAAATAACTTTCAGGCCAAGGTGCAAATTTGCAACAGATTGCATCAGACAGCATTACATACTGATGTAACCCCCGCAGAGGCCATCAGCAGAGAAGCAAGCAATCTGGCAGCAGCCGAGTTAGTGAAATGTGTGGTAGCAGGCCAAACGCAAGGGCTGGAGTAATGCACTGAATATAATGTGTTCATCTTTCTGCAGTTTGTAAGGAGACACGAGACAGGAGCATGGCACTGAGGTTTTGCTCTGCAGCCAGCTGGGTAGGAGCTACTTGTGCAAAAGTGCTAGTGCTGATGTGGGCAGTTTTTCAGACAGCTGTTTGTTTTAGCCTCAGATTCTGACCTAGGCTTCCATCTTCCAACACTTAATATCATTTTCTGTTCACTCTTTCCCATTGTTAGGAGCCGGGTTAAAAATCTAAACCATGCTGCTCTTCTGTGCATATACTATTTCTTGTGTGTTTGAAATAATAGTATTCCTACCAGTCTTCACAATATCTAGATGGTATCTCAGGCTAAAGCTGCTCCTGTAGATAAAAATATGATGTACTATGGTGCCTCAAGCCCAGCCCTTGAGACTGTTCACATGCACTGCTTACAAGCAGGCCCAGTGCTGGCCTGCTCCTCTCACCGTGCTCTGAGCTCGCAGGTGCTTTTCATCTGCATGCTCTGCAGTTCTAGCAGCACTCCCAGCTTTGCTGCTTAAGGACGAGGCCTTTTGGTTGTGCTTCTGGGTTTAGGAATCAGAGGTACCCGAGGAGGCCAGCCCCAGACTGTTCAGCCAAACAGCTGAATGTATACAAGTTTAAAGTATTTTTTCTTCTCCAGTGACTCACACTTTGTGAAACATGGTCTGTAATTATGCTCTCCCTTGATTTTCACAGTGCCTAAGCATTCCTATTACATTTGTCTAATGCTTGTACTATTTCTTCCGCCTCTTTTTAATTTTTATTTTAAGCCTATGACTAAGGGAAACAATTTAAAAACACATTACAGTGTTGTCCTTGATGATGCGTTCATCAGAGAACGGCTCATAATGCTCTCCTAGGACTGAAATTACTGGGTATCTTCAAAGCTCAGCTGACAGAACCTAGCCGGGCGAAGGAATTAGCCTGATCTACGAGATAGAGCAAATTCCTTTCTGCATTTGCCAAAACATAATAGAAGGGACCATTGTTCATGCAGGGAATCATCCTCTGCTAAGGCCCTGGCCATTGGCCTGCAATGTGAGACGTGGATTATCCACCACTGGAGGTCTTTTAAGAACAGGCTGGAACACCGTGTAACTTGGCAGGAGCATTATCTGCCTCCGTGAGCCTGCCCCAGAGCACCGGGTGTGGATGGATGACCTCCCCTCAAGTGCTTGTTTTCCTACTGATCTAATATAGCTGTCTTTTTCTCTTACTTGACAAGTGATACAGATGTAAATGTCTGCGTAGCTAAGCAACATGTCTCCAAGTAGACCTAAAGGTTTGTCCCCCAAAATCATTGTTTCCACTTTTGTCTCTGAGAAATTACGGCTCTTGAGGCTGGCACAGACCCCAGGGACAGGCTGTAGAAGCAGTGAGGACTGTGCAGCTCCTAGAAGGATATAAAGAAAAATAAAGAACGTGAGCTTTTCTCATGAAACCATACTCTTGAGGCCCCCAGAGCCTATCTCCAAGTTTAGGTGTGGCTGCTAGTGGAACAGGTGAACAGAGATGCCTTGGCTTGCAGAGGACAAGGAGGAACACAGAGGTGCCAAGCTTGGTTCCATGTGGTCCTCTGACATCCACTTCAATTTCGTTTGAATCTCTTCTAGGAAAACCTGAGTCAATTCTTCAAACTGATTGCATGCCCTTACAGTATTTTGAGTTTGCATTAAAAATGGAATGCCTTTGTTTTAAGCTCACATCACAATTTCTAATTCAATTTCAAGTCTTTTAGATTCTTAAAATGGCATATCCTTCTGAAGTTAGACAGGGCCTTTCTTGCCTGGGAAATGCAACATCTAAAGTGGCTGATGTGCTGTTACGTTACTGCAGTGCCTTGTTTAAATACATTCTGTCCAGCTCGAAGGAACCCGATTTAGCTTTGATACATCAGGAGTTATGATGGAAAAACTTTACATTTTCCTTTTTGTGCTGTTAATCTCCATCCAAACAAGCACAGCTATCAAAACTCTCTCCATTTTTGTTTCTCATTTTGTTTGGGGAGCAAGAATCTGCCAGCAGCAAACTGATATAATTGATGATAATACAGAGGAATGCTTGGCCATGGGGCTGTACTTGTGTGCTCTGTGCGTGGCCTCTCAAGGGTCAGAGATTTGGAATAAAGGATAGTTCAGTCTTGAGAATAGAATTGCTGGTCAGAAAATGACTGTCTAACAAAAGATTATCTAGAGCAGAATCAGGCATTGCCAGGCTCGTGGTGCAAGAGCTCAGTGACAGTAAACATGGCCTTTTCTCTTCTGTCTTTTAGTGCAGACGAGCAGTATGTAGCCCTTGCTTGGCAGCACTCCTGAGAAGCCTCCTGAGAAGCACAGCTAGGATGGAGGTGTTCCCCAGCCACACTGCCCAAACCTATGAGCTCTCATCAGGAAGCTGGCCTGATTCAGGCCTTGGCTGACTGGGGTCAGAATGTAGCAAAAACACAGCTCTCTTCTTCCCCTTCAAGGCAATTGAACCCTCAAAAGATGTTTTTTTGTAAGCCACTGGTAGTTAGTAACAGTACGAAAAGGATTTTGCCCAGAAGTGATTGCATTCTTTGACTTCTGGAATCATTTGGAGTACTCTGGAAATGTCACAGCATTCAATGGAAACTGTTGACAGCTCTCCGTATCCTTAATAGGGTATCTCATCATTACTAAAAATGTGTTCAACATAAAATAATGGCATGAAAATAGGCAGAATGTCTATCTAATCTAAATACAAAAATAATAATAATAATCCTTGCACAATTATTAATCAAGTCAGCTTTGCTATCTTGCATGTGTTAATACAGTCTTATTTTAATAATAGAAATAAGGGAACATTCTTAAAAATCAATTTATCAGCAGTTCTTTGATTAATGGCTTGATACCTGGACTGATACAATTGGTTATGAATGTGACAAAGGAGGTTTTCCAGTTTTCAGCCCAAGAACAACAGAACTGGGCAGTCGGTGCCTGTCGAGGTTTCTTCTTACATGTTTGTATTTGGACATTCTTATCCCTCTATGCTTCTGAGTAAAGTTTTTCTGTTTCAGATTCTGTACGAGGAGCATAGCTCCCAGAAAAGGCAATGAAGCAGATTAACCATTGATATCACTTCACAGATACAGCAACCTCATTGGCACGTATGTTATTCAGCTATTTTACAAATTGGATTCAGAAAATGCTGTGGGAATATCTGTGTAGAGGAAGTATAGCTAACACACAAAGCTTACCTCACACCTCGGCTGCGATGGATGGTGGGGATGGTTCCCCGAAAATCCGGTCTGTTAACTCTTACCAATGGGTTGCCATGTGAAATGACAGAAGAATTGCAGGAAAAAAGGTGTGAGGAATGTTGATATGAGTTATGAATAGAGCTGTGCACCATTATAAGCCACAATGAAAATATACAACAAAGTAGAGAACTTCGGACAAATAGAACAGCGTTGAAGGAAGCGCCCTGTGTTATTTATTATTGACATCACAAAGTGGTTTTTTGAATAGCATGAATCATTTTCCAGCTCTAGCAGAAAGCAACGGTCTGCTGAGGCACTTGCTGCCTCTATTTGTTAAGGCACATCCTTTTTTGTCAGCAGAAATAATGCCACAGTGTGCTTCACCAAAAGTTTTATTCCTCCACAGGTGTTTCCATGCTGGATTTCCTCATTTTTCCATATCTGAAGCTGTTCTTTCCTGCTGTTATGTTCATTAACTTTACCTCCAGAATAAGCAGCTGGAATCAGCTCATGTTTCCCTATGAAATAACTATACTTGGCAGCGAGGCTGCAAGACCCTGCTGCATCTTCCCATCACCGTTGGCTCATGGTTATTTTTCACAGTTGTGAAGAACAGCAAACCAGCTCGTGATCTAGGATTGGTGCATGCCTTAAACAGGCCATTTCCTATGCACTGGTTTAATAAGGGCAGGTGAGCAGTGTCTCCTGCTTCAGATTTCCTCACTGGGGCTGTCCTGGTGAGGCACTACTGGCAGAACTGGCTCCCAGGAGGTTCTGCAACCAGCAGCAGCTTCCACAGCCCTGTGTGCCAGATGGTGGCCTTGCGCAGGAATTGGTTGGTCTCCATATCTAAACCTGGCTATGCAAAACCGACCAAGCTAGAGAACTGCCAAGCCTCTTCCAGAACTGGCATCTGAAATGTGATACAACTTCCAGAGTCCAGTTTGTTGAAAAAGATGTCTGCTTCCAGTTTTTTTTTCCAGTAAGTCCATGCTCTTTAGAGCCCTCTGTTGATTTTCATCACAGCACTCTGTTGGCTTTTGGAGGTTAGATTACATCTGCTGCTGTATTTGTTTTAACCAATTTTTGAAGCAAAACCACAACCTCATTTATGCTCATTTATGTTGTAATTAATGACAGCTAAATATTAGATACATAGAAAAACTCTGCTCAATCTCCTAGGACAATAACACAGGCAGAAGTCTCCCCAAAACCACCTGCCTGCATGATCTGGAGTATCTCCTTGGATTTAAGTGGTTTAAGGAAGGTGGCTCATGCAATTGTTGCTAAGCATTTCTGCTTCCATTGGAGGTCAAAACCAGATAGAAAGTGGAACTTTCAAAAAGAACATGAAGAAACAAATTCATTTCTCGAGTTTCAAAGTGTATGTTTGATCTCTTTTGTAGCAAACTTCAGTTGTTTGTTTCTTCAGATCAATTTGCCCATCTCCAGCTGTCTCAAAATGCCTTCAGAAGAACGGGAACATTCATTTTAGCAACAATAGTACTGCGAAATTATAAAATCTAAGACTGGTTACTAATTATCCTTGTCTGGAATAGGAGAAATTATAGAAGCCATTAAAACACGGAGGACAAGGAAATAAATGTGGATGTCTCCCATTTTAAAATGCTCGAGAAAAAAGAATGTAATTCAAAAGACGAGGCTTCTATTTGCAGATTTAGAAAAACGGAAAACCTAAATATTTCAGATAAGACTAAGAAACCTAGGCATGATGTTGGCAGAACTTAGGGTAATTAAAACCAACCACAATGAAAAGAAACTCGGAGTACCTAAAAACAAAACAGCCATAGAATCGTGGAATATCCTGAGTTGGAAGGGACCCATAAGAATCTTCAAATCCAGCTCCCGACAGCACCACCCAAAAATCAGACCGTATGACTGAGAGTGTTGTCCAGACACGTCCCGAAATCGGGCAGCTCGGTGCCATGGCCATTGCCCTGAGCAGCCTGTTCCTGGTATCCAACCTGACCCTCCCTGTCGCAGATCCACACTGTTCCCTTGGGTTCTGCCACTGGTCACCAGGGAGAGGAGATCACTGTCAGGATGAAAGTAAAGGAAGTTGATCAGCGTGTGGTGGCAGCCAACTCATAAACTGGTAAAACAGGGACAGTGGTTGAGATAAGTAATTCTGCAAACATGACCATGTGATATTTGAGATCAGCACCACACCCTCACCTGAAGGACAGCATTCGATTCTATTGACAGAAGGAATTTGGAAATAATTTGCTGAGAAAAGCAGTGAAGAAATGAGTCAGAATAATGGCAGGCAGGAGAAATATGAATAGAAGGGAATGTATAAATGTGTTGAGAGAAATAACGAGAAATCTTGTACTTCCATATAGTTTTATTGCAAGAGCAAACATTTTAAATCAGAAGACATAAAATCTGATCTGTTGGGAAGTGTTTCACTGAGGAGCTGCTTGTCTTGGGATGCTGCCCATTTTGTGGATAAATGCACACTGAGCACTGGAGAAGAGGGAAAAAGCCCTCTAAAAATTGTTTGCCCTGGCGTGAATGATTGTCATCCTCAAATTTATGTCTTGAATCTAGAGCAGGCCCTCGGGAACTGTAAATATCTGAAAGGCTTTCTAGGCACCATATGGTGGTTATGAAAGGATCTATCACAGGCCCAGTTCTGAGTCAGAAGAATGGAAATGAGGAGGGCTAAATCTTGGAAAGCAGGGTGTTCGTGATTATGAAACCAAAAGTGGCAGACAGACTTAAGCCCTCTACACTTCAGCAACACTTGCTCTCTATCTATTTATAATTCATTTTGCTAGAGGGGCATTATTCAAGTGAGAAAATACTCTTCCGCTCCAGCTTGGGAGTGAAGGCTCTGTTGTAAGAAAGGAAAAGCAAATTGAGCTATTTTAAGTGTCTGAAGAGGCACTGAATCCAGCCACGTACTTGCAAAAGGTTCTGCCTTTGCTGTTGCCTTGCTTCCCATGCTGCGGGAACGGTGCCTGTTATCTAGCATCTCCTTGAACAGGCAGATCTGCAAAAGCCTGTGTTGTATTGCTCTGATAAAGCAAAGCCTGATATCATGCAGCTACCCACACAAGTGCTGCTAAGACGTTTTGGGGTATATTGATTAAAGCAGAGAGTTCTTTAGGGGCATCTGTGTTGTGCCAGAGGATTACTTTCCCAGCGATCTTCTCCCTTCCCAAGCAGAATGGAACTGCCTTGCTGTATGCCTCCCCCATGGCATTCCCACCTCCTTGTATCCTTTCATTGCTGCTCCAGCTCCAGCGGTCCCCTCATATGAGTGCTGTGGTGTTTGTATTTAACTGCCCACATCCCTCCGAGCAGGCCAGGACCTGCAAAGCACCACTTATTAGTTTCATGACATTCCTCTGACAAGCTCGTGCCCACTCTCCTGTTAGGGCACCATGCCGCATGTGGTGTGTGGCACATGGCTGGGGGCTGAGCAGCACAGCCCTGCCAGCTCTGCCTGCTTCTTTCAGGCTGCTGAGGTGTGGGAGAGGGAGCCCAGGGCAGGGAGGAAGGGGGCTCATTCCTTCTCGCTCTTATTTGATATGATGAGAGGGAATGGTTTCAAGTCGTGCCAGAGGAGGTTCAGGTTGAGTATTAGGGAAAACTTCTCTGCAAGAGTGGCCAAGCATTGCCACAGGCTGCCCAGGGAGGTGCTGGAGTCACCGTCCCAGGAGCTGTTCAAGAAATGCGGAGATGTGGCACTGAGGGCCATGGTTAGCGGGCAATATTTTGGTGGTAGCTGGACAGTTGGACTAGATGATCTTAGAGGTCTTTTCCAACCTTAATGATTTGATGATACCATGATTTAGCAAAAAAAAAAAAAAGTATTTGTCACACTGGGAAAACGCATATCCAAGCAGAGGTGATTTTCTTGCTGTGAGAGTCCCCCGTGTCTCCTTCATTCACTCCTTTGGTGCAAATAATCTTCAGGACAACCAGGTACCTTCCAATAGATAACACTGGAATCTCTTATTTTTCCAGCAATCCTATTATTTAGTAATTAATCCAAACGGATCTGTGCCTGATAGCAGGGTTTGGCACAGAATAGTTAATCCTGATGCAAATACTGAGAGCTCAGCAAGAAGAGCCAGCTTCCATGGGCAGGTTTCAGTGCGGAGAACAGGGGCATATTTTTCTTTCCCTGTGGTGCAGATCAGCGGTGTCCATCTACTGAGCACAGATACTGTTTCAGTTACTTACTGAAGTTGGACTGTATTGCTAGCACTGGAATAACATTTTAGAAAATAAAAATGCTTAAACGAAAGATCTTGAATTCCCCACTGAGGTATAATTTTACTGCCTTATACAGAGCAAATCTGCCTCACAAATGAAATTGCAGAGGTTCAGTTGTAGCTGGGAGTACACAAAAGGGAAGAATGAGGATTTTGCCTTAAAAATCAAAATATATATATATTTATAATTGGTTTTCATTAAAATTTTTAGCAAATATCTACATTATTAAAAAAAAAGTAAGTTGAATTCATCTATATAACGACTTGGTGGAAATTTTGTACAAAGAATTCTATTTTTCAAGTTCATTCAAACTTGTAATGAAATGAACTAAAGAATGTTCCATGCCCTGTTGTCAAAGGCTGCCAAAAATTAATTACTGCGCCCCTCTGATCTGCTGATGTGTGACCTGAGAGCCCCATGTTTTAATTACTTTTCCAGCTTATAATTTGGACGTTGGTTTTGTTGCATTATGCCCTTGTTCACAGAAGCATGTTAAAAATAAAGATAACATTAAATACTACTATTTTGAAAATGAAGCAGATCATTTATAAAGTGAAGGTAAGCTGTTGAAAAGCCATTCACACATAGGAGCAGCAGAAGCGTTAGCTGTTCTGCTTGCTGTCCACATCAGGATGTAATGCCTCCTGCAGGAGGAGTCTACAGTTCTGTGCTTTCTGTGCCAAAGGAAGGCCAAAGGTAAACCAGGCATCCTGGCTGAACCCCACCGCTGCTTCCTGCAATGGTTTCCACCATTCAGCAAGATGCCAGGCTTTACCTTATGTCTTTGGGAAATTACTGCTCTTGGCAGCTTTGACTGTATCCTAGATGGTACTGGATGTTGTGAACCAATGTAGGTTGCTGGCCAAGAAGAGATCTCCCCAGTAGGAATGAGCAGGACTGGCGCCTTGGGAGGGATCAGGAGGGGACTGAGTGCTCTCTGCAGTGCTGAGCCCCCTTCAGCTCCACTCTGCCATAGGACTGCGTGTCCAACATGGAAACGATCACTCCTTTCACAAGTTATTACGTATCAATGCAATGAAAACTAGAGATTATTTTTTTCTGTATGCACAGAAATCATAGAATCGTAAAATCGTTTGAGTTGGAAGGACCCTTAAAGGTCCTTCAGTCCCACTCCCCTGCAATGGATAGGGACACCTATGCTTCATCAGGAACATGGAGCCCCATCCAGCCTGAACTTGGGTGGGTGCCCCAACCAAGGACAGGGCATCCATCACCTCTCTGCCTCCCATGCACCATGAATTTTCAATAACTAACTCACAATTTCCTGCACCTTGAGAACCAGCTGACTGCAAGAGCTGCACAGCACTTGTTTTCCCCACGGAAATACACTTTACCTAGTTAAAAAGGTGATTTTCAGGTTATGTCAATTCTCATAGCTTAGGACTGTGTTTGCAGTGTGCTGTCAGTTGGCACTGTCGGAAAACCTGATCTGCTCCTCACTTTGGTCTCCAGTAGCAACCCAGGTTTCTCCCTTATGATATCCTGACAGAAGCCCTAAAAGCTTATCTATCGTTTTAAACGAAAATCTGCTAGGTGTGACAATACTTACAGCTATGGCAGTAGCACAGATGCTGAAATCTTCGAAGACCTGGCTTCTTTTTCAGGAGGGTAATAGCAGAAATCATCAAGTTTGTCTAAAAGGCAGCTGTTCCGTGCTCGGGAATGGAAAATGCTCTGCCCCTCATTTGCAATAACCAGTGACTCAGCAGCTTGGGCTGCCTGTGCCAGGGCGATGGGCTCACAAGGCATCGATCTCCCATCATTGATGTTCCCCCTCTACCTCTCTTTCCCCAGGGTTGTGCCATGATCACTGTGCATCAATTCTGTACCAATGTGGAGACTTGCCCTGTGCATATCTTCATGCTTATGAGTGATGCAGGTTACTTGCCAGCTTTCTCAGAGCCTGGATGTCAGCCTTTAAAGGAAAGCGTGTTTCATAGGAACTGGGTATGGAAGGGCCAGGAGAGCAGCTGAGGCTCTTCCTGACTGCTTCACTCTCACAGAACGGAACGTCATTAAGCCCCCCAGTGAAAGGATGATCCTGCTGACAGAATTTAGCTTATATCAGGAAAATAATTTAGTGTTGGAAAAAAACTGTGTTTTAAACTAATATCCAAATTCAGCGATACTGGAATTAAAGGTTCTGTGCTATTTTTTCGTATTGACATTATCTTGGAGCTGGGAGGCTATTATTGGAATTCCACTCTCTAATACGTCCATTCAATTATTTTGGCTTTGTGTACTACTTATGACCTTTTTAATATTCTGTCATTTGACTGACTGCCTGTTCTCATTCTTCTTGCTATTTACAGTTTTACAGCCCCGTGGGGAAGGAATAACCACACTGACTGTTAATGAAAATGCAGACTGCTGAAATGAGCAAAATGGTTTCTCTAACTGCTACAGCACAGTGTACTCCCAATGCTTAGCAAGAACTGCAGCCTCGCTGCGATGGCAGTGCTCTGCCCTCCTCCCACTGAAGGTGCTGTGCTGTTTTGCTGTTATCTCATTGATATGCAGAGCAGAAACAGCATTAAGTAGCTGTTCCAACAAAAATTCTAACGTGATCCTCTGAAATCGCAAAGGAAATGGGAAATTATGAGTGCATGTTACTGATTTTTTTAATAATCACAGGTTTTTTACAGCAGTATAGAGTAGAAATAACAAGGAATGAAGACTTAAGGTGAGAACTTAAGTAAGAACAAGAATCTCTGCAAAAAAAACCAAACAGGCTCAAGGAGCAACGTTTGTGCTCCTGGTCAGCAAAATCAGGCTCGAAAGGATACACTTGGACTTTCAATGCAACTTTTTTGTTGTGCCAGAGCAATACAGGACTCAGCAGGAGAGAAAAGCAGCAGACTTTTGGCCTGTCTCTCACATGATCGTGACAGCATTGAGATGGCTGTAAGCTGTCTGGAGCTGAAGCAGCCTCTAGGCTGCTAAGATGAAGGCCTTCTTGAGCAGCCACAGGGACTCCATGGCACTGAGACTGCAAAGCACCAGGAGCACCTCGCCCTGCTGCCCTGGGCTGGTGCTGCAGCTGGGGGTTCTGCCCTATTTTGAGAAGTTTATTTCAGGAGAACCAAATGTTGTCAGGATTTGGGGGAAGATATGTTATCGGTAGCGTTGTATACACAGCTCAAATCCAGGTGATGGATTTAGAGCAGAGAATTACTAGTATGTATAATAACAGACAATTACGAATTTATGAAGCTAAGGTTTATGAAGAAATTCCTTCAAGCCTGTCAGAATGAAAGAGGGCAGATACTTACACACTTAAGGAAGCAGAGAATGAATATGAGCTTAGAGTAGACCATGATTCATTTTTTTCTGGCTGTTGCATTACACTGGCTTTGATAAGGAGCGCAGGGAGCACTCCTGGGCTGAGGGCTGGGTTTCATTTGCTCGTTTTGTGTGTGGCACAAGATAGATAACATCTGAAGATCATGTGCAGAGTAAGTGGATATTGGAGGAAATGTGGGCTTCAACCAAAGGGTGAAACTGACCTTATAATTCTGTGAGCTATCTGCACCATATTTAGCCTCTAATTTTCCCATACATGCACTTGCGCACTGTCCCTTGTTAAGTATGTGTTTGAAGGTTAGTTTTACATGCTTGTGTGCTTTGTATGATGGAAAGATGGTGTGGTGGTATCACACGTTGGGCTGAAAACAGGATCTGCCAGTGCTTCACTGTACTGATGTGCTCTGTGCCACAGAACAAATGACAACTGGCATGACACAGCACCAAATGGAAAAGGAGAGACACATGGATTTGATTGACTTTGTAAAGAGTAAGGGAAATAATGACCAAAGAGGGCTTCTAAGCTTGCAGTGGGAAAGCTGTAGTCAGCAATGGCATGGTTTATATCCTTCTGTATTTCTAACTATATTGTTGTCTGATCTAATCTAAAGCCTAAAGGCTTCTTGCTGGGTGAAAATTGCATGGGGAGATAGAGTCTAGATGAGACATCTGTCATCTTAACATCAAAGCACTTGTGTCCAGTGTGGAAATGGGAGGCTTTTGTTTTAAGAGAAGATACACACTTTCTTTTTGCTGGACTCTGCGAGCAACATGACTCAAAATGTCCTGTACCACTGGGCTGCAGAGAGCCAATTAAGTTTCAAAAACACAGCGAGGTGTAACTAATCAATTAAGCATGACAAATCCAGTATCTCACCAATATATGTTTGCCCATCATCTCTTATTGTCTTCATCCCAGAAAGAAAAAGCATGAAATAACTGCAAACGCTGCTCTCCAACAGCATTCTCTGAAGTAAACACAAATCAAATATAAATGTTAGCATTCCAAAGAGTAACAAGAAAAGTCACTGTGACTCCTAACTGTGCAGGTGAAGTGGAATTCTAGCACAAAACACTGTTGTGGGTAAAATGCCTAGGCTACAGACCTCTCTGTTTAGCTTCAAGGCAAGAATAAATGCATTTAGGAGCAGTGATCTTGGGGTTGGCTTTTGTGAATGGCTGGAAGGAGTAGTGTGATGATAGGTGAAATATATGACCGATAAGGGTAAGTGGCAAATAGCAGAGCAGAAGCCTGGTGAGGGCTGAAGCTACTGAAGTATGGGGAAAGGCAGATATCTACAAATAAAGTACCTAAAATGTGAAAGCTGATAAGGAGAGGACAGGAAGAAAAATAAGCGCTATAAACCAAATGAAAATATATGGCTTAAGCTTTGGTTGTGTTCAGTGCAGTTATCACTGTGAAAGCAATCTGAGTGTTTTCCTTGCCTAGCAAGAAGCAAACATATCCCTTTTATCCCAGAATTAACAGAATAACAAAAAAAAAAAAAAACCCACAGAGTCAGCAGGAATCCTTCTGCAGCCCATTCCCCTGGGAGAGGAAGGGAGAGGGTGAGACACCCCTGACATTCAGTGAGGGAATCCAAGATACGCCTGCTGTGTGCCAAGTCCAAATCTGTCCCTTGTGAGAACGTTACTGGATTGGTAACATTCAGCACCAAGGAATCTGTGCTCAGAAAGCTGCTGGCTCACAAGCAGTGGAGATTTCAGGGATCAGAGCGAAAGGCACTGCCTCTCCCCCCTGCACTAGCTCCCAGTGCAAAGGGAGGACCCTTGTGCAAAGTTATTTATGCTTCACATTTGTCCTAATTAAAGAAAAAGTGCTTATGTCCTGATGAGCTGGGGGCACAGATCCCCTTTCTTCTGTATGTGCTTGAATTCGCAAAGCAGTGGCAGTGGGTTCACATACCTCCTCGCAGAGCACGTGCTGGATTTTTTCTAGGCAATTTTGACTCCTCTGCAATGAGCTCTCATGAATGAGGCTGATTGGAGTGGGTGATAATGAGGGCAGGTTAGGTATGGAGTACATTCCCTCTGTTTCTGGAGCATCGATGACACTGAGGCCACTTGGCTAGCAGTGTCTGGGCTCCTGAGGAGAGGTGTGTGTGCTGAGCCATCATCTCTGGCCTTGCATCACCTGTGGCACCCAGCAGACTGCACAGCACCGTGAGCTTCAGGTGCATTCATTTAACAGAATGAGCTACTTGTTCTGTTGAAATGAAGAAACTGAGAGGTATTCTGTGACATTGCAGATGTATTTCCCAGCACAAGAAGTTAATAAAAAAAAAGTGTAACATTCTTTAAAGCATTTATAATTCAGTCTCTTGGCCTTCTGCTGAGGGAAATATTAAAGCAAATACTGCATTTCAAAAACACTGACAGGGTACTGTCAGCTGCACAAGCCATGCTTCTGCATAACTTTCTGGTTTTGCTTCGCTACTGTGTTCCCACAGTATGTAAGTGAGAACGGGGTATGATAGGAGCTCAGAAATTGCTTCTCTGTGCTGCTCTGGGGAGCGTTTCCTAGAGATCTGCCTCCTGGTTATGCCAGGTTGGAGGTTTCTTACAGCAATTAATGGAGATTAAAACCAAGCAGAGAGCAAATTGCACAGCTTTCTAACAGTTCTTCCCATAAAGAAGACTACTAGAAATAGATGGGTTTGACAAGGAGATGTCCTGAATCACCTTGGCTTCATGTTCCGCTGAGGCCATGCGTTAATGAGTCCCAAGTACTTACAGCAGGTTGATTTACTTTGGGATTGCCTTTGCACATCCTACAGAGCTCAGTGCCCCATGTCCTCGAGCGTTCTGGGGCCAGGGATGCCAGGACATCCACCAGGAGCCCCACAGCCCCCTGTGAAGTGCTGAGGATTGGCCATAGCAGGGTGTGAGGCATATTCCCCTGTGCTGAAGGCTGCGTGCTTCCTCCTTTTGATCCCCGAGCATCCCTCTCTGCTCCCAGCCCTATCCCAGGGAGGATCAGTACACCTACTTCTCTTTCTGCAGTGTTTCTGGTTGCTAGGGAGACAGCAGTCTGTCTGGGCTTTACAAAACAGGCCTTTGAGCCTGACTCCTCCAAGAGCAGCCAGGGGTGGGATGCTTTTTCTCTCAGGCATGAGGTAATTCCCCCAGAACCAGCCCTGTACCTGTGCTGCACACTGCCATTTCTCTCAGCACTCACAAGGCCCTGTACAGAAAGGGCAGTGGCCTGGGACAGGGTGCGATCCCTGCAGTACAGGACCCATTTGCTACCAGCATGGTGTGTGCACCCAGCAACCCAGAGGTTTTCCTCAGTGCTCAGTGACCTGGCACATTTTCTTTTATGCCTTTCCTGCAAAAAAAGCTGAAGAAAAGCATGTAAGGTCAGGGTGTCACACAATAAAACAAACGCTGCCTATGTTTGCTCTGTCAGAGTGAATACAGAGTGACTATGGATGTGTAGGACTTGGGTTATCCATGGTCACGTTCTCTGTTGTTTCACGGGCATGAGGAAACTGAATTCTAGGAAATTCTGCCACTCTCCTCTTCCTTTCCTTTACTGCTTCCCTAAGCATATAAAAACCCAGTTTGATAAGAGTTCGTCCATGATTATTTCTCTGCATGCAAGCCGCAGCTCCTGTTTGTGGAAGGTACACGTGCTTGTTTGTACTGCTGGCCATAGGGAACACTGGAAAATGCAAATGGTGGTGCTGCCTGACGCCTGAAGACATGGATAAAACAGCTCTGAGATTGGGTGAATTTACAATCTAAATAACAAAAGATACAGAAATATTCAGGATTCTGATAAACTCCACAACCGCGTCAGAAAAAAAAAAGGAGGTGCTTCCTCTGAGTTGCAGAAAAAGGCAGAGCACACCCACTGCAAGACGAGGGCAGGCAGATGGTTCTGTGTGTAAGACCAACGCTGGAGACGGTGAGGAGCTGAACCTGGGAAGGGAAGATTGCGTTTGAGTGACATAATGGGCTGTGAAGGCAGGGATAACAACACAGCGCAGGGACTACATTCAACAGGGGAATAGAGACAATACTGAAAGCATCACCATTTTTGGAACACGTTTTAGGCTGAGAATACATGTTGCTAGGAAACTTTTATATTAAAAGGCATTCATCTTTAAACCTTGGGAACACAGTAACAGCGTCTCCTCCGTGCTGGGGAAGTTCTTTCAATGTCAGCCCTGACGTTACTTGGACAAGCAGCATGAGAAAGGAAGAAAGATATCTTGAGTTGTCTGGGGCAAAGATTAAAATCTAAGATTATTTTTAGATATCTTGCTGCATTTAACTGAGCTTTAGTCATTCTGATTTGACTAAAAAGAGACTGATAAACAAAGATGACCATGTTTTGTTTGGTAAGATGGTTCATGGAATGAGAATTGAGATATGTGGTTTAGTTAGTCCAACCAGGAGATAACTTGGCTTACGGCAAAACTCAACAGGATACAATCTGGAGAGAACGACAGCTGATAAAATCCCTTCAGGCTATTGCATTCTCATCCACAGGCTTTCTGGCATTGTTTCCTGGCTTTATAAAAATTCTGTATACACTTCTTCGTAGCTTACGTAAACTCTTTTAAAAATCCCCATGCATCAGATCTCTTGAGGCCAGTTTTTATTATTTTTGCTGATGTCAAAAACCTACTTCCTGAGCAGAGAAATCCTTAGAAAAGAGAGAAACTATCCGTGGGGTTCTCTGCCGGGATGAGACACCCCAGTCTGGTTCTAGTAGTTCCTTTCCCTAAGAAAGGCACTGTAGATAAGAACATCAGGAGCTGTGTTAATAGGCTTTTATTAATAATATCCCTATGTGGCGTGCCCTAGTGTAGCAGGAGCTTTTCCATTGTATGTTCAGCTTCAGCATCCTCACACGTGTTAATGAGAACAGAGAGCTCTTCCTCTCTGTCTGGCACCTCCAGGAGGCAGAATTCTGCTCTGGGCGAGTCCTGCAATTCTCAATGGATTCACTGACAGGACAAAATGCTCTGTTAAGAAGATATAAGTAACATCCTTTGTACGTTCATGAGTTCTGTTCAATGAAGGTCATTTTCTGGGCAGAGATGATCACCTTTAGCACATCAGCTATAAAGTGGAAAAAGCAGATGAGCTTTAGAGCTCAACCTATTCATAACTTAAGAGTTGCCTACTGAACTAGAGCAGAAGAGTAAACTTGAACTTAAGTATCCATCAGCTTTTTAGCATATGTTGCATGCAAGCTCCTTTTCATAGTGTTTTCATACGGGCATGCGGATTAATTTAACAGTTGGAAACCTTTCAAGGCAGGAGCCATCTTTGTTTTCTGTGCTGGTAACACCATTCGTTTCATGCCTGATGCTATTTAGGCACTGACGGAATATAAATGAGTAACAACAGATGTTTGAGTCCCCCCATGTTTGTTCGTGCAGGCACTCATTCTGCAAACCCTGCTGCAGACTGCGCGGGAGCATGGCACTTGGACAATTAACCTCGTAACCAGTGGGATGGATGAGTAGGATCAAGTGCTGAACGTTACATAAGTAATAATTACATTGCAGAGCATCTTTCTGCAATGCCCTATTCATCTTCCTTGTAGGAGTTAGAAAACAAAAATAGCTGAATGCTTAATGAAGGCAGGCTAAGCGGAGATCACAGTCACCTCTGAATCCATTCCAAGGCACAGCTCCCAGCCTGACGGCAACGCGTTCTCCGCGGTGCCACTTGGTGGAGCTTAGTGATTTCGGCTACCGCAGACATTGTTTTGCACTTCTTTTTTGGTTACACAATCAGTTGGCTCTGAAAACTGACAAAATCCCGCTAAAGAAGTAAAAGCAAAAGTATACCAGAAGTTCTAGTGGAGAAGATACTGACTCCAGCTGAATTTGGTGGCCATCACTTCTCTTCCTGAAATCAATGAGATGTACAGGGTTTGATTTTTTTTTTAAATAAGAATATAAAGTGCTGGCTTAAGGCTTTGGCATTCTTGTTATAGAGGAGGAGAGAGGTGTCGAATTATGTCATGTTTTATTTATTTTTAAGCTTAAAAATAACATTAGGAGATTTACCTTTGAAGTTTTATCTTTATAAATTTTTCTGTAATAAGGGCAACGTGAGCATGCATCTGCGTGAAGGACCTCACAGCAGTTCAAATGTGTGCTTTTCCTCAACTCACATGCGAACAGTGAGCAGATCAGTGGTTAAATAGGAGAATCATAGAATCACAGAATCATTAAGGTCGGAAAAGACCTCTAAGATCATCCAGTCCTACCATCCATGTGCCACCAACATTGCCCACTGACCATGGTCCTCAGCGCCACATCTACACGTTTCCTGAGCACCTCCAGGGACAGTGACCCCACCACCTCCCTGGGCAGCCCATTCCAGTGCCTGACCACCCTTTCAGAGAAGTTTTTCCTAATGCCCAACTTGAATCTCCCCTGGTGCAACTTGAGGCCATTTCCTCTCATCCTATCAAAATGACTGATCACATCCCACATCTGCCTACATCTGCACCAGGAGCTAGTCAGTGTAATAAAACTGAAGCTGGGATGTGGGCTAATTATGTGGGCCCAGTTAGCAACTTGTGCTCAGAGCTATGTGGAAACCAAGGGTATGACATCTATGAAGACGGCTCAGGACAGGTGGTGGGTTTTTGGCTTCCCCATAGGAACTGGAAGGAATTACTGTGCAGCATCTTGTCACTGGAGTACTTCTCATGTTCTTAACAAAGAAACATACCATTACATATTCATCAAGTATTGAAACTGACATTCTATCAATGTTCTTCTGGTGTGGCATTTGACAAGGGATGAGCAGGCTGCTGTCAGGAGCTCTGGGAGCCATCCAGAGCTGGCTGTGATCATCTCTAACACACGTACCACTGGCTGATGTTTGCTGTCTGGCCATTAGTACTTACTACATGGAAAAGAGCAGTGCAAAGTAATCGTGCCCAGAAGGAGGACAGAGCTCTAACTGACCCAGAGTGCCCATGGAACTTCCTTGCACAGTGCTCATTCTTTGCTCGTTCCCTGCCTGCACTGACAGACCCCGTTAGCTCAGGTTGTTGCGTATTTTCTGATGGCCTCCTGGTGTTCCAATAGGGCAGCCCGTGGTAGTCCAGAAATCCCATACCTTGATCACTTGGCGCTGGTTCTCCATACACACAGGTGTTTGTTTTCAGCCGTGTGTGCCACAGTCTCTACTTTACCTATGCTGTTTACCTGGTGTCTGTTTTCTCAGTTCAATTTACCACTGCAGCTGAAGCACTTCAGGATTTCAGCTGTTGCTCACACAGAGGAGTGGCTACGAGCCCCTGTGGCCTCAAGCCCCGCCGCTGCTTCTTGTTCTTGTTTGTAAAACAAGCCTATTTGCTGGCATGTTTGTTGCATGTTTGTTACCTCTGCCTGTTCTGCTCCATCCCTTACTTTTCTCTATGCCTTATTGAGCTCTATCCATTGATTGTGTTTTTAACTTATGGCAGGGATCATAACAGAAAGTGGCACAAGTAAAGGGAGAGAGGTTTAAAAAACACCACTATGCTATCTGAGCTCCTGCAATCCTCGTGGTCACACAGAACTATCTGGAAATTAATTGGGCAGTCCATTTGCATTTATAGTAGGCTCAACGCCATCGTTTCCTGGCAAATACAAGCAGATAAATAATTAAATACAAACTTCTGAATTAACGCAGTCATCTTTGAACAACTGTTAATGATCCTTGGTCAGATTTGGGTGGGGGAGGTGATAACATTCCTGCCTGGAAAGCGAACCTCACCTTCAGGACATGGCACGGGGATGCATGTTACAATGATGAACGGTTCCTGTGTCAATGGAAAGGGCAAACAGAGCCATTTCTGCACTACGGATTCAGGTGATGCCATTTCCCCACTGCTGCTGCCCACTCTGCTCTACCTGCCAGGTGAGTTTGCCTCAGCATCCACGATTTCACTGCACAGAGATTCTTTTTCACACATTTGCAATAAACATTTGTACTCACCTGATGACTTGAACTATTGCACCTATAAACAAATAGCCAGAACAGAACACAAATGACCTAACTGAGACTATATTGTGAAAGTGGGTCTTTAAATTATTATTCTTTTACAGAAAACACAGGCCTTGTGCAACATGGCATTGGGGCTGGTAGCATGCGTGCAGCAGGAAGAGCACAGCCTCTGGAAGTGGCTCTCCTTAAGTATTTGACCCACTTTCAATCAAGTAATAAATTATAAAGAAAACAAGTTAATAGAAATCCAAAGGCCAATATAAATGTTTCCACAGTCCACTGCAAACATTTATGTTAAACAAACACAAAATTTCTCAGTATCCAAGCACCGGGAGGTCAAGCTGTTACCATGGGGAACAGGGCTTAACTTTCTTACTGCAAACTAACAAATATCTACCAATCAATCAATCAATCAATCAATCTACCTATCTACCTACCTACCTACCCACCTATGATGGCTGCTCTGAAAGTAATGCCTCCTATTTTATGACGTCAGCCCATGATGTCAGAGGCAGATGTTGGTAGTATGGCAGTAGAGGTTGAACCTTCCCACCAATATTCCATTATATTTTGTTGCTGTGTGACAGATGGCAGCAGAGGGGTGGTCTGATAGAATGATGTCTGACACAAAGTGTGTATGAAGCAAAGGGGTTGAACTGAATTCCTCCATGTGGAAAAAGATGGCACCCACTAACATTCATCAGTGCTTGCTGAGTGTTTATGGAGACCAAACAGTGGATGCTGGAACAGTGAGGAGTGGGTGGTGCGTTCCAGCAGCAGTCAGCACCCTAGAACAGCTCATGGTGCTGCCACTGGCAAGACCCCCACCTACAGGGCTGTGGCAATGAGGGAAGCACCAGTCCTCACCTGCACGCTTCTTTCTGGTGCCCCAGCATAGCGGTGTCCCAAGTCAGAGCCACTTCTTTCTCTCCTGGTTTCTGGTGCAGTCCTCATCAGAACGTACAGATCTGTACCTTTGCCCAGGAAGGCCTGTCAGTGACACATATTTAAGACTTGATGTATGCATCAAGTCTTTTGTTGCCGTACTTTCCTGATGGTGAACTGGGGTTTTGATACTTATTCAGCTCTAAAGTATTCCCTGTGTTGTGTACCTGCTGAGTGTTCGAATTTCTCATTGGCCCAAACCTCGCCCTTCTATCTACGCGGTGGTAGGAGTTTCTCTAGGTTTCTCTAGCTCTCCGTCAGGTTAATACAGGGACTGGAGAAGGATTCGGGGCACTTACCCTTCCCTGCCTGCCTCTTGGTGCCTTCCTCCTGCGTTCTGCTTACAGAACTCCTCTCCTGTCTGGGCGGTTAGGGCAGCACTGCCAGCAGTGCCTTGTAGCTCCATGCAGCACACAGAGCTGTGCTTTGTGCTCCGACTGCACATCCTGCAAACTCTGCATCGTAGGGGAATACTTCAAAAAGCAAACCTCTGAAAGATGGAATGTTTCAAAACACCGAGTTATTATTCACCAGCCACGTCTTTACAATGAACTGCAGAGCTTCAATTAAAAGAAACACCTGTTTTCTTATTGTAAAGTTGCTGTTTTTTAATAGTCTCATAAAAAAAATGAATAATTGAAAGAAAAAACTGATCACGATTGCTTGGCAGACACCTTTGCACTCAGAAATCTCAGGTAATAATTAACAATAAGTTTTCATATTTATTTAGTTAAATCTTAATTACCAAACCATACTGAGCGTGTTTGTTGGAACTCAATGCCTGTGACAGCGGGCTGTGCAGGGCGGGGTGCGGGATCCTCCCGTGGATGCACCGAGCAGCCCCGTTCCGCTGCGGTGGGCACAGCCCTGTGTGTGCGTCCCGGCCCGGCCCTGGACGGCAGCTCGGGGTCCCCCGACCGGCGCAGGGCCGCTCGCTGCCCGCACGGCGCTGTGCCGGCCGCCGGGGATGGAGAGAACAAGCAAACAAAGGAAAATCCCGATCCATGTGGCGGGCGGCGCGCTCAGACCCGCAGCGCCGACACCAGAGGTGCCGCAGTGAATTATCAAACGCTACGAATGAGTTAAGCTCGTCGTTCCACGGATTATGAAAAATTACGAGCACGAAGGGGGCTGGGTTCGCGGCACCTGCCGTAGCGGCCGTTCGCCGCAGTCACCTGTGCATGCCAACGGCGCCGGGGCAGCGGCGGAGCCCGCCAGGCCGGCCGGGGCTGCCCCGCGGTGCCGCT